>NNCF01128179.1:22755-38093 GCA_002313205.1 Laupala kohalensis | reverse complement strand
GATAATTAAAAGCGAACTGTACAGACAAAATTACCCAATATTTTGACACTTCTCTTCTCGACAAGTTTCTATTAGATTTTTACGAAGTCGTGTTTAGTTCGTTTCAAATACACGGGACAATAAAAAACACAACATAATGCAAATTCACAATATGACAAAGATCACAATGACTTCACAAAAATAGTACGACATAGAACTCAAATTGAGGAACAAATATTACAAATAATTCAAATGTAAAGCTTTAAAATGTGAAAACGCGCATTTCTCTCTTTGTAACTAAAACCACGCCAAAAGTTTTGACAATTACACAACGAAAATCTGAAAAGAATGCATACAGAAGAATACACGAAGTCAAAAATTGTAAACCACGAAAATAAGAAAGCTTCAGAAAAACGAACTCCACTAAAAAGGACGCGAAAAGTTTTTTTTTTATAAAGTGAGGAAGCACTAGAACAAATACTCAGTGATACTATAACTAAGTGTTGCAATAATTAATATGAACATGGAATATAATTAATAATCAGTCCGTAGAAATTGAAGGAAATTAGATTCAAGGGAAGCAACGTGAAAGAAATCACCCGCCGTCTTCCTCGCTTCTCTCAATATACTCATCTATTAACACTTGTGACCTTCAGCAGGCGACAAGGTCGAGCAGGAAGCAGCGGAGATCTCCACTCCGCGCCCCCTAGATGTGACATCGTCCATAAGATTACACAGGTCGGCGGTAAAAACGCTCCGCTCCGCAGACGTGACGTAGGGTTATGGCGTGATGTCGCGATAAAAATCATGACATAATTTTTGAACGGAAACTGATGCAACATTTCACCAACTGGAAAATGAATTTTGGGGAGGTTGCATTATCACCTGTCTTAAAAAGGTTTCGGATTCGAGTCCGGAGCAAGACCCCTTTTCCATGATACTCCATTAAGCATACAATATCAGGGGACCTAGAAACGCTCCAATTTATTCATTATTAAAACGATTTTCAATAAATTTTTAATAAATTAATATATACATTTTTTCTTAAGTAATTTCATCAGTTAATTTAATTTATGAATTAAATGAAATTAATGTTAAAAATTAATACCGATGACTATCCAGGTGTTGAGGAGTGGCGCCCGCGCTACTGAGAAATGTGTCGTTTATAATTTCATAGTCATCGGTAGCCTGTGTTATGCAGCGCAAAACATCACACANTGTTTAGCCTAGCCTTATTATTCCCAGTTCATGTGGGGTCGGCGAATGGGGATGGATATGATGCTTCGTTAATTGTAGCTGGGGAATATTCATGGCGCCGGATGCCCTTCCTGACGCGCCTCCCCTGAAGCGGTGATTGTGAAATGAAATGGGTGTGAATGATTATGAGTGAATGTTGTGGTGGAATGATAGGCAGGGGAAACGGGAGCAATACCATAATCGGTGTTGATTGTTAATAATTTTCACAAAATAAAGGAATGAATTTTTTTTCATTGACATACTTATGTTTCGTATGAATGGAAAAAACGAGACTACAAAGAATGAATTAACATAAACTTTTCGGGCACTAAAATGATTTTGAAGATCACATTTCCAGTAAATGTAAATACAGAGCTTCGTAAATTAATAAGGAAAACAAACTCAATTACCCCAGGGATATAAACTGAAAAAAATTCACTTACACATTGATATGATCAAAAAACTCTTTCATTTGATATCAAAAGTGTAGAACACGGAAGTTCTTCGAAAATATAAACCTATGAGACACGTTTAATTGAACGATCGAAATAACAAACGTTTTTCAGCGTAATACGAATCCTTCAATCTAGAATCAACAGTAAACAACTTACATTGCCCAGGCTTAAATTAATCAAACATCAGTTACGTAATGTTTCAATGAAAGCAAAGAAGGCTGTAAATCTAAAACACGTCAGTTTAAAAAAATAGCCCCACTACGTGAACAAAGCTAGAGCACGAGCTCGTCCGATATCCGAAGTTCGAATCTCGGGTGAATACATTTCAATTTAATATAGAATGCGATTCATTCACATTCGCATTTTATCTTCTTCAACGTTACTGCAGTTGCACAGGATTATTTTGGGAGTCCGGAGTTAATAAACTTTATTATCAAGAACCATTTCGGGGGCAATAAATTTACTCTCCAGATTTAATATTTACAAAAGAAATTATTTAATAAATACATACTGTTATCCATTTATTATTCAAAATAAATTGTAGATATTACTGCAGTAAAAATTCGAGATTAATAAAACAAAAGTATTTATGACATTCCCGTCCAAGGAAATCCGCCACTACCCAGAGTAAAACCCGGGCCGGGATGGGAGGTTTCGACATGCGGAAAACCATCATTAGCTCCGCGCTCGTCAGTTTGGTCTTGAGCAATCATTTCCGTATAAGCTGCAGATAAAGTAGACACACAAGAGTACTGTTTACTTATAAGACTTCTCTCAGCAATTCAATATGGTGTTTTGAAATTATGTAATAATGCGTTTGAGACAGCACAGATTCGATTACAACTCAAAATGAAAGTTCCAAAAGTATTTTGGAAAACAGCTAGAAATAGAAATAAAAAGTTAATCACCATCGTATTCTCGTACGAGTGCTTCATTATGAGTTTCATAGAAACAGGACGACCCCGCCTAAAATGTTTTCACGTAACAATTTCAAATTACAGTAAAATACAGAGAATCACAAAATTACGAAACTAAAACGTGATATTACGAGAAAAATCATTCATCACTACAAAATGAAACGCTATGTTCCGAAATCAGCAAACTGTTCCGTATCTTTACAAATACTGGCAGTCCTTAAAATGGCATAGAGAAAAAGAATATCTTTACCCGAATGAAAAGTTTGGCGCGGACGATGAGGATCACATTTAACTTCATGTCAGTGGCAATGGTTGCATCACCAGTGGTCGTTTCTCCGCAGCTCTTCACATCACTGGAAACTTCGATGCAGTATCCGATTCGAACGGAAAAGTTCTATTTACCCCGAATGTGGCAACGTCAACGAGCGAAACTCGCGGTGGACGATACGGAGTCCTCCTCCTCACACACTGCGTTACTGGCCGCTGAACTCGCCAACCAGCCAACCTTCGCGTCACAGCGCTGTCGCGTCGTACGGAAGAGACACTGTCGCCCGCGCCAGAGTCCGATTTCGCGACACACGCATATCCCGTTGCCCGCGCGACCTCGCTCAAGACGACGACCCACCCCCGCGCTGCTTCCACTCGGAAACACATTGTGTTTACCTCAATCCACAACGGTTGAAGTCGATGCCCCCTCCCCCCCTTTCAACCGCTCACGTAGCGCAAAGACACTAATTGCATATACTTTTTTATTTTCCAAGTATTCAAGTATTTTAAAAGGAAAGTATTGTAAACACACACAAAAAGACCTTTTACAAATTGACTTCAGGAGAGTTTACTGTCAAATTTTCGCTATGACGCCAAATGTCGTCTGAGATCCACGTTTGTTCCCTCAATAACTCACGAACAAATCACACAACTAATTATAATTGAGTAATATGTTGTATTAAGTTTTTTAATAAAATTCAAATCAATGAAAACATCCGTAAGTTGTTGAATGAAACATCCATAAGTTATTAATAAAAAGTAATAGTCAAAATCGAAAAAGTTTCTTTCAACATCGGTACAACAAAACCAAACTTGAGAATTGAGAGTGAAACTTCTAATTTTTAGAATTAAACATTATTGTCACGGACTTCTCTTATTTTGGAAATGTGTTTCATACATAGCCACAAACTTTCCGAACGTAGGTAAAACACATTAATAATTAATAGAGTAAATATATCATGCACGATACAAACACAAACATTAAAATTTAATAAACGAAAGAACTTTAAAAATACTTTGAAACTAAAATATAAGTTTTTGATCAATTCATGGTCACAAAAAGATAACGGGTACTAACAGTTTTGTTAGCATTCTTAGTAGTGATAAAGTTAGGGTTTTTTACCTTGGTGGTTTAAACAGATATCTTCTGGAATTGTACAATAAATCTAAGCAAAATATGAATAACAATTAACCTAGACGTGGAGCAACGTGATAAACTTACCCAAGTAAACAGGAGCCAAACAGAAATCAACCGGTCTCAATCCGAGAGTAACTGATTTTGTGCACACGAAATATAGAGGAAGCCAAAGACGGGAATTAACGGTCAAATAATTTTAAAAAGTACTGGTTCTCACTTCAGTCTATTCACTGAGACAAGAGGTTTCTGATAAGTTTAAAAATTTCTAGGTTTTCGGAAATATATAATTTGGGGTCTAAATATACATAATTTGAAATTTTGAAAAAGTGCCAAAAGAGTGGCTACAATTTTCTCGGTTGTCTCATGGCAAAGGCTGACAGAGCATAATTTATCTTTCAAATGTTTTCATCCAGCTCGACCCATCTGTCCCATATACGTAGATTTACAATGACATCGCAAATACTTGTAAGGACGCTAACTCTATTCTTATCTAAAGGAACCCATACGACTGCTTTACATATTTTCGAGAAAGACGCAACAATCACTTTTAAATTCAAGCAACAGAGAAATGTGACTTTTCTGTTGTTTATGGCTGTTGATACGCATATCTTGATATCAGAAAGGTCCATATTTTTTTAAATTAACAATATTAATTGGAAACTGATCGTGGGCAACATGACTGATCCCAAGTTATGAATGTGTCAATGTAATTATTTACATATTGTATTTTGCTGTGTGTATTTAAAACGATGCGTTCAAAATACACCAATTTTCCATATTTAACCAGTATGTTTATGCAAAATGTTATTCACTCTTAAGATGAGCAAAACTGGACGTTTTATTTTTCTCTTTATAAATGAGAAGATATTAATTAACATAGGTTACTTAACACCTTTCTTTGTATGAAAACCTTTAAAGTTATCTACGTTTAAAATAATTAAAATAAGTTATTTACATAATTTAAAACACAAGTAAGAGTTATATACTATTGAAGTGTTGTGTGTCCGTAAGATAAAATGTCCTTCGAAAAAAAAGCTTTATTTAATATTTCAATATTTATTTAATATTTCAATATTAAATATCCTAATTTTTCATGATTGATGGTATTCGAATTAATACGTAGAAGTTAAACTGTAATTCTAACATTCGGAACACTAGTACTATTCAAGTTATGCTCTTATTGTTGGCAAAAGTCCTCACTTGAAATTACATAAACGTATTCCGCGTAATTCCTCATTATATCTGACAATGTTAGTTAAATTTTGGGTCACGAAAACAAATATTATTGTAGTAATTATCATAGAGCATTTAAAGAGCCCTGTGCTTCGGAAACGCAGGAGAGGTAGAGGTTTTGTACTTTTGTCAAAATACAAAATTTAGAAAAGGATAATCGAAAATAAATTTAATTCCTCTTAGATCAGTACTTTGTAACATACAATAATGCTATCTGTAAGTGATAAATACGGTAAAGGTTGATTTTATATACTTTAGAATTTCTTTCCATTTTAATTCTTAACGTTACACGAAGGAGAGTTCGACTGTAACTATTTTGTATAATATGTAAAGCTTCCAAATTACATCACTAACAATGTTCCTTTTAGGGGCGGTAAAAGTTTCTTAAAGTATATAAATCACTCAATTCCGAATAATAGCTAATTTCAGCTAAAAAATTAACAATAAAACATTCTAAAAATGAAATTAAAGTTTCTTTCCATAAACATAATAGAAAGGGAATTTTAACAAGGAGATTCGTCATTAAGAAATGGTAATGAACACGGAAATTTTTAAGGAAACAACGTTTATGACACAAAAGCTACAAAACAAAAACTCGCCGACCTAAATAGTGTGAATCCCCAATAATTCCACTGGAGGAAAATAGTAGGACGTAAACACATTTTATGTGCAAATATTAACCAAAATTATTACTTCAGCCGTAATAATAATTTTCATTTAATACAAAAGAAAATCTGGGATGGTTATATTTCCAGGGACTCTCGAGAGGGAGTGGAATAATTTTTGTGTTAATAGGATGCAGGAAGTAAAGAACTCAAAACGTATTTGTTTTTAAAAATTATTCTGTACTCTTCATCCCACACTACGGAAGCAAAATTCACCGTGATGGAACAGTTAGTCCGAATATGCGAGCAGCGAATACACAGGAGGATAGGTGATAAGTGAAGGGAGGGAAAAACACACTTCGAAATTTAGTTCCTTTTGTTGCGAATATTATTTTAGAATGTCACGCTAATTGCTAGCAAAAGTGGTACTTGCTATTTAGAACACGTTGTGTAATTGTTATTACTCCATGTTTTGTTGTTGAAATAATATTAAGATTTCATTGTTTGTTAATATGAGAGACTGTTTAAACGCCAGGTAAAAAATAGGCTTGTACCGAGATCTTCCCCGCGGTCAAGGGATACAAGTACATAAGAGCGCATTCCTCGTTTGGGTAGGGTCGATTTTTCCTGCCGATCCTTTCCTTATCGCTGTCCCAGACAACCTTTCTGTCGAGAGTTTTTCTGTAAGAGCGAAGAGAGGGCTGTTTCTGAAATGCATGTTCTGGGTTTTTAGATCGCGACAGGGAACCTTGGTACAAGAGTTTTCTTTTTGGAAATATTTTCATTTCTCCCAGAAATTGAAAAGTAAATAATATCAGATTTTCGAGAATTTGCCCATTTTTCGAGGTCACATAAATACGAATTCTGTTGTTAATAAGACATAACTTAGCCCTTCATTTAACCCGTTGACAGTACATAATTTGTCGGTGAAAGAATGACAAGATTACTATCAGTGAGACGACCTATGCAGGTTCTCACTGAGTATCGCCATTTCACTCTTTCTACCGTCCTCCTATGTTAGGAATGCCTCATTTCTTGTAAGACGAGAGTTTACATCCCCTCTGGTTCGGAACAGAAAAAAACACCTCATTCGCGAAACGTACAACACACAAATAACTACCCCAAAAAGCGCTGAAAAATGCCACTTCAGAACAGATGCAGGATTATATACTACACAGGACTCTTATATTATTATTATTATATTCTTATTACTATTACTATAATAATTCGCCTGAGCCACCACCGGTATCAATATTTCCATATTTGGACAGGAAGATCTTTGAATAAAGTAAAGGAAAGCGATAGGAAAGGACGGGAAAAATCTGACCTGCACTGACCGCGGAGACGAGCTCGACCGATCCCCCCGAAAATAAGCAACGAGATTTCCATATTGATAAATAACGAGTTAATATAGCAAATATAAATGACTGCATTTTAAATTTAGAACAAAAGAAATAATGATTCCAAAAATTAATTTAAAAGAATTATTATAAAAGTTACGTTTACTATCTAAAAAAATATGTAAATTTTATTTCAAAGAAGACAATTTTCATACATACCATTCCATACTCTTCCGGACACAAATTCCACACATAACGTAACTCACTATAGCGAAAACATTACTACACCAATTATCCGGATCGTTTGGGATTACACGGTGCGGATAATCAAATATTTGCATAATCGGATTTCTTCCAAAAAAACATGGTAATTTTAAAGACAAAATTACTTTAAAAAATACAGTAAGGGAAAAAGAACTCAATATATGAAGTTAAAAACAATTTAATTATATAATAGATGTATAGAGTGTTACAGTAAATAATTACTAGAGTTTGGGAACAGTAATTAAAGACACAACAAAACCGATCCGGATGATAGAAGTTCTATTATAGAACTAAAACAACTTGAAAGATTGGGAATAGCACTTCCTCGTCCGCAGGGAATAAAGAAACCTCCAGAGGAAACACGTGTGTACATGGAGAAGCCAACGAGTGCTTCAGGTGCCAAAGCACGCGCCAACTGCCGCATGCTTTGCTAGCTTAGCAACGCGAAGCCCCGCATCACACCCCAGCCACGTCGGGCGGGGGCTGCCACTCTAGAGGCCACGATCAAGGCCACACACCTCCACTGGCAAGAGTACGGCTAGTGTCCCAAATACACCACCCACACGTTTCCAAAACTATTGGTGTGTATTTGTGTTGCGGCAAAGATTACGATGACGAGAACTACTCGTGATACACATCGGGTGTCAAAAAGTGATCCAGATTATTGTATCCAAGTCTTTATCTCATTACTCTACCGCAGAGGTATAAGCCCCCTTTGATTCCCCCATCCATCCCTCTCCGGAAAACAGAACCCGGGATTTGCTTATGGATCGCGAGCACGTTAGCAATGAATTCTCAGGGGTTTCCCAGAATTTTAACCAGTAAATTTTTTTAACTTTCTCATAAAAGTAAAACAAGTTAAAGTACTGATTGGTAAAAAATGACTCACAAGGAGAAGTCACGAAATGGGAAATTTACTTTGGGGTGGGGTTTCGTAGGATTTTAGTACCCCTATGGGTTATGGATTGTCAAAGAAAGCGCAATAGCCAGCCAATTTCAAGAAAAAAAAGGTATCAAAAGTTTTCATCTCAATTTATATGTTTAACGTTAAACGACGTTTTTTTAATGGCGTAGTAGCGTAATCGATAGTATGCTTTCCCTCCACGTAAAGAGTTGGGGTTCTGTTCTCTTTAAGGTTAATTTTTTTGTAAAAGTATTTTAATTAGGTTAATTATTTCAGAATATTGTAAATAAAGATGTTACTATAATATTAATTTATTTTTAATGTTGATATATTTTTTATTTATGTTAAATTACAAGTGTAGCTTGTAAAAGTAAATCCTACTGTCATTAAAATTCCATTTTCTTTAACTCACTGAAGCAAAAATTTCAAGTAATGACATTCAAGTGGCCAATAGTATGATAATCCCTTACAGTCATACATATAATCTTAAAGCAGCGTGTCAGTTTATTTTGGAATTTTGTAGAGATCGGAGAGCTTCCTGTTGTCTCCTCAAACTTCAAATTAATTCTTAAATATTGTCGTATCATTTACAGATAAAGACATTGCAAGTGTTTAAGGAGTTGAAGAAATTACTGAAGAATTTATAGTGATTTCTCAAAGTTGATATTAAAAATGCGTTTGTTGATTACCAAAGATTGTTAGAAGAACATAAATTGATCGCATCAGAATCTTCCGCATCAATCATAATAAGCAATGTCGATGGGAGATGACATTTCCCAAAATGCAACACATGATGGCAGAAAAGAAATTCGTGTAAAGATCTCATTCAGTATTAAAAATTATAGTCATACTTCAATTTATAATATTCTGAAATAGTTTTTTAATTGTTAATTTTATTAAAAATACTTCTACAAAAAAACTTCCCAAAAGGATAACAGAACNAATCTTCTGCATCAATCATAATAAGCAATGTCGATGGGAGATGACATTTCCCAAAATGCAACACATGATGGCAGAAAAGAAATTCGTGTAAAGATCTCATTCAGTATTAAAAATTATAGTCATACTTCAATTTATAATATTCTGAAATAGTTTTTTAATTGTTAATTTTATTAAAAATACTTCTACAAAAAAACTTCCCAAAAGGATAACAGAACCATAGCTCTTTGCGTGGTGGGCAAGCACGCTACTGATTACGCCACTGCGACGTTGACAAATGAGGTTTAATGTCAAATATATAAATTGAGTTGAACATTGTGAGAGCTATTTTTCTTCCTCTTGGAATTGTCTGGCTATTATGTTTTCTTACTTTGAAAATCGATGACTCTTAGGAGGTCCCAACCCAAAGTCAATTTCCCAAGTAGCAACCTCCCCTCGTCAAATTATGATAAGTTTTACGTGTTAATTACTTGATAATTACTGACATGGTAATTACTCAAACATCATTTCTGAATGTGTGTCCAACAAAAAATGGCATAACAAAGAATGTTAACCAAACTGTTTGGACTTAAGTAAACCAAACTTAGAATTTACACACAAATACAAAGACCCAACTCTATAACGATCATGATACTAGGAGGAAACTATTTCCAAAACAATTCAAAAAATATGGTCGAACAAAACATCTAGCTGACACGTGTGTACCGATAGTTATATTTATAAATGTACACTACATGATATTACTTCTTGTTCATTAATACAAAACTCAAGGAACGAATCAAGGTGAATAAANCACGTGTGTACCGATAGTTATATTTATAAATGTACACTACATGATATTACTTCTTGTTCATTAATACAAAACTCAAGGAACGAATCAAGGTGAATAAAGGGAACCAAAGGATTAATGCCATGTGAAGAGAAAATGTTGGTAGCAAATTAGAGTAAAAATTTCACGGTCATTACAGATAACATAACGCAGTTAGTGCATCTACAGAGTCGATGCTTTTCCGGACAATAGTGTATTAGGTAAGATTGTAACGCCGTAAGTTTGTGTCTAAAAAATATTGGTGGTCAATTATCTCCTATTTTTATGCAATAACTTGAAAGAGCGAAAACAACTTAATGACGCAGTATGGGGAAGCACATCTGTAAATAGTCTCCAAGATAAAGTCTTTCCTACGAGTGTCATTAAGTGTAAAATGTATTTGACATGGGTAGCTTCGAGGCAATACTCTTTTGGGGGGTTTATTGCTCACTTCTTTTATTTGAGCACGAATAAAATCATGGTTTTCCCTCCCAAGTAATTTTCCTCCTCGCAATACCTCATCGCACATTTCAACTGCTTTACATGCTTCACTTATCAGGTGAAAAAGATTTAAGCTTTTAAATCCATAAACCTTATACCTGTAAATCCTACATGGCTACATGTTTGAAAATATTAGTAAATAAAAGATTCAAGCAAGTTTCCGAAACTAAGAGATTTGTCGAAATCTTTTCCATTCCAAAGGGAGGGTTTCTGAGTTTCAAGCTTAGTAGTATCGAAACATAAGGTGAATTTGCTTCCCCCCCCCACAATGATTTCATGTCTTAATTGAGAGATATAGCTCTGCCACAGATAACGTTAATACATTCCGCACGTAATCGGTTAGTCGTGCAACCGGACACGGGAAAGTCGTGCATGCGGGTAACACCGGTGTTTGGCGGGTTGCTCGTGCAGGCGACAGCAATGGTCAAGGTTAGAGCTACAACAGTATAGGTCAATACAATGTTCGGATGTAATTTTCTATAGTGAAAGGAATAATCGAACAGGACATAAAAAAATTCAGTAATTTAAGGATCCATGGCTACAAAATATCTCTTTTGTAAATATTATGTTCTTTACGAATGTTTAGTTGTATTGATGTTTAGGATCTGAATTACTCGATCGTAATTCTGATTAAATGAACAGACATTCTTGCACCTCGTAATTACACCTACAACTATGAGGTTCATCTCGCATAATATACTTACCAGATAAGCAAGACGCTAAGAATCTCATTGGAGTATACGAACACAACCAGCACTCCGCAATACGCATCAAGAAACTGAGATATGTCTTCATACAAGAGAATTTTCTGTATTTCTCCGAATACGTTGCACACCAGAACTCAAGCTACCATTGTTACGAATCCACACTNTCTCCGAATACGTTGCACACCAGAACTCAAGCTACCATTGTTATGAATCCACACTAAAAAAATCGATAGCCTCAAATGTCTGTATAAAGAACAGCAGGTTATTAATAGGATGTAAATATTGTGACATTCCATGACTCGTGTGATGAGCAGAAAACCTCACTGCAATTAGTGATGTAAGGCTTCACGATGTTCAAATAGGGCCGTTTAACAACAGAGTAATTACAAGAAAATTACTTCAAGTAATTAATTTATCGTAAAATAAAATTAAGTAAGTGTCACGAAATTTCCGTATCCACAATTCAAAGGAAATTCCCGCATTTTCCGTTCCTTAGCAACAATTTAGCTATTTTACAGATGCGTTTCATCGGGCACTCAAAACACAAAATAGAATGTCACATTAAAATCAAGTAAATAGCAATAAAATTGAATGGAAGGCAATAAAATTTATCGTAAATATCTCATGCATATCAAAATATCTCATGCACGCAAACAAAGCGTGGAATTTAATTTAAGAAACACAAGAAGACGAATGTTGAAATGGTTGAAACCTGTCCTGTTGCATATTGCATACATTGGGATGGTTTGCGTTACAAGCGCGACTGGTAAGTCTGAATAACGATCGAAGAAGAAAAGAGTATTGCCAAAACAAATTT
This sequence comes from Laupala kohalensis, assembly GCA_002313205.1. Taxonomy (NCBI): domain Eukaryota; kingdom Metazoa; phylum Arthropoda; class Insecta; order Orthoptera; family Trigonidiidae; genus Laupala; species Laupala kohalensis. Next base: position 25,983 of record NNCF01128179.1, on the reverse strand, counting down.
ACGCAATAAAGGCGTCGTTAACGACTCTATACATGATTCAAAGATACAATATTATTTCACCCAACGAACTAAAGAATACAAAGTTTTTAGTCAGTTACGAAATAAAAAAATTTGTCCATTACGAAATAAAATAAAAGTAACTAATTCCCTGTAGCTATTCGCGTGTGCAACCACATCCCTCTGCATTCACCTAATTCTAAAGAAAATACATTTCTCGTAAGTTATAATTAAATTATAATTAATACTTTGAAAGTGCACACCTTTTTATATTAACTTTAATTGAGCGAAAAAAAAGGATAAACAGAAACAAAAGTGTGCCTCGACCATGCTTCGAAGCTGCAGCTCCGCTCAATCTAAGGAATATTTAGAAAGTCGATGTATATCGTAGTTTGTGAAAACAAGGTGTATAAATGCGAGACTGATAAAAATACCGAAGTGACACAGATACGAGATCGTTCATAATACGATACCTGGAAAGTATGTAATGGTATCGCTTTTTTAATAGCGTTAATTCCTATCAGCGTTATTTCTCTTCAGTCCATAGAACCTCAAAACAAATGTAGACTTAAGAGGTCCACTTGAAATCTATTGAACATTTCATTATGTAACGTGAACCAAAAGGGAACAAAAAATCTAACTCGTAACGAGAAAAATAATAATTTGTTTTTAAGTTAAGTAACCGAATTCAAACTCAGATATTAAGAGCCATCCCATTACACCCAACACAAAGTTCGTGACCACAAGGTTATTGCTTATTCTTCGAAGCTTCAAGAGCGCAAGAAGAGAGGACATTNACCACAAGGTTATTGCTTATTCTTCGAAGCTTCAAGAGCGCAAGAAGAGAGGACATTCGGAAACGGGTAATGAATCTAATATGAATCAGGACGAACCTCAAGAACTCTCGTATCGCTGAGCAATTACCCGAATACAACAAAGCGGGATATATGAAACCTCAATTCCCTAACTAGCCCACTTCCTTCTTCCGATAACCGTAGCACACGAAGAGCGGAACTACTCCGTCTCTTGTCCTCCGCGAAGGCCGTCTCGCGGTTTGGTTCGCGACCCTGGAGACTCCTGAAATAGTGAAGGCAGGGATGGCGAGGCTGCAGATACACGCGACAGAGCAGCCGCGGGCAGTGGAAGGTGGTTGGATGAGGGTGGGGGGACCGGTCCAACGAGGTGAACAAGGGGTTGGCGGCACGGTATCACTTTCCTCTCACTGCAATTCAAGATCAGGTTACTCGCACAGCAGCTGATATACTTATTGAGAGCAGATACGCGTTAGTACTGGTGATTCGATAAACAAGAGTCCTTCATGACAAATCAAGCTTTAACAAGTCAAATCAGCTTTCACAAAATTATTATTATTATTTTTTTCCAAGATGAAAATATTATTGTATGTACTATAGAACATCTATAGGAACACATGCTATTGATAATCTATCCATAGTATTCATTTTATAGGGATCAATTTTAGTGTAAGCTACTCTAGGTGAAGGAGATAATTTAATTTATTTAATAATGAATTCTGGTTATATTATTTATAGCAATGATAAGAAAATGAAACTATATCATGCAGTTTAGCTACAAATGATTATATTCATTGAAGGATAATTCCTCAAATATTCATTGAAGGATAATTCCTCAAACAGTTCATGGAATATTAATGTCCAGAGTAGTGCCATATAGTACTTGAAACAGTAAAAAGAAAGATTACAAGGGTAATAAAAAGTTAATGATGTACAAGAGGTCATAGTGTCTGTCTATTTCATATTATGTATGAGGGAAGATAATGTGTTACACACCCAGAAATTGAGTAAATACTCGCTACACTTGCGCGAACGCATGTAGACTTTTGCGTCATTACTGACTTATGATACGATGTTCACGTTCCCTTTTGTTCTCATATGCAAGATATAACGTTCTCTCAGAAGTAGTAGATCTAACAAAAAAGATTGTTAATTCTATTTCTTTGCGGAAATCACATAATTTACTACACTGATAACACAAGGAATATTACGAGTCACACTATTGAACGTATCTACGCAATCTTATCTTCGATGATAAGTTAGGTTGTGTTTATAGCTTAATATTACGTAAATTATACTTCTACGGAGATAACTTCTTCCGAAATCTTGTTGTTCACTTATTATCCATTCGTGTCATAAAAAGTCATTTTGACAAGATCTTTAAATGATTATTTAGATTATCTTTACTCGACTTTATATTATCTTCGGAAACTTTTTGTAGTTAAATCACTGTTAAAATAAGAATTAGCGAGTCATAATAAAAAAAATTAATTCAGATATACAGGAAATTTTAATGATATAAATATAAAAAAATAAATGTTGACCGAACTCCGAAGGACAGTTTGTGAATCAAAATGAATGAGCCAATAATCAATTCGACAAACTTCACACATTGATTGCGACTAACGTTTTGTTTACCAGAAACTAAAAATAACAAAACTATGATCGCAATGAATGAAACAAAGCAACAACAAGCAGTGGTCACAGCTACGAGTCAAGTGCTTGGCCGAGAGCCAATATGCCAAGAGAGTTCAAGCAACACATAAATGTGACGCACGAATCTGAGAACGTATGACGCGACACATGGGTCATGATATGTGGATCTCGCTCCTTCACCGCGTTCAGTTCAAAGGGAGAATACAGATTAATCAATGATCCACACACGCGGTATCACTGAGTTCTGAAAAATATGAACAAAGAGTGGAGTCTAAAGGAATTGAAAATCTGAGAGTAGCACGGATACGTAATGTATAGAACACAGAAATATAGTGTTATTCAGATTTGGCCACATCATTTGTTTACTCTTTGATAACTAATAACTTCTTTTGAGCAGCTATATATCCTTTCATTTTCTTCGCACACTTTTCTCTAATTCATAGAAATACGCAGCGAACACATGCGCTGCATTCTTGCGAACAGGTGGACGACCGAGGGAAATGCCTGGCTCACAGCCAGCAGCGCCACAGCGGCGCGAATGTGAAACACGCACCTGCGTCGGGCAGCCGTCCCCCTTCGCTGTGCTTCCTTCCTCAAACTCACAACTCGCAACTGCAACTCCTTTGTCGTCTTCACGTGCATCAGAGGAAGGAACACAAGTGTCTCAAATCCTTTACTATTTCTATTAATTCAGTATACACAGCATATAACCAGGAAAGGACTAATTATTTTTACGAAGTTTCATTTAAAGACCCCAGTAGCT
>NNCF01128179.1:1172-21866 GCA_002313205.1 Laupala kohalensis | reverse complement strand
TAATTAATAACTGTAGTAAAGTAAAAGGCGAGTTAATTTGTCATTTTGTAATCTGTAAATTTGTTAAATAATACTCCAGTAAAATCAAAAAATCACTATTTCAAATCATATCAAATAATCTTAAATATAGGCCCAGGAGCCAAAAAGTTGAGTTTGGCATGAATGATAAAAATAAGAGCACGTTGCGACGAATGAATGCTTCATTTTTGAAGGAGGGAAATGGCTACATCAGTAGGAGTCTTAATTTGCATTTGCATTCTAACATGCATCGAACACTATGTACTTTCGGTAAATTAAACACGACACATAGTTGTTTTTCAGCGCAACGATTTCATTTCCATTCGCTTAAGCGACGAGCCGCTCTTAGCCAAAAGAGCGGAATGGTAGCAACGACTGGAAGGAAGCAGAGGCCCCGGGGTCGACTCTTCGAGCGCCATTTACATACAATAAGGCGGGCTTCCGCGCATGCTAATGCGAGGGGCGAACTGGCAAACAGTCGGGTAGTGTAACTGCGCAGCGAAGAAAGGAGGGCCTTCAACGTCGTGGCGACGCCCGGCGCTAGATGGACTTTTCTTGGAAAACACGAACTCATCAAAGAATGAGAATGCTTTTAGATGAAACGGTCTCATTCCGATTTCATTATTATGAGCTAAAACCAGCTTATACCAGCTTATTCTAGGAGAATACACCTAGAAAAACATCAATTTTTTTACTTATTTTAATTTCAGACGTATTAATATGTTTTAAAATGTCTGCGTTTACAGATGCAGTCGAATCCGATTGACTCGAATAACCACACCATTGTAATTGGACACTATGGAAAAACTATTAAAGAAACTAAATAAGTCAAGGGAATACAAAAATATTCGCAAATTCATTCTGAAATTCTATCATGTTCAATGTTGTTATAAATGATCACATACATACAACATAGAAATTTCGTAGTTGTGATCGGCGGTACCTTAAAAACCCAAAATCGAAAATATTCGATAATTGAAAACCAATTTCTATTCGATAGCAATAGCCAGTCAAAAGTGTCGTGTTGCGAAACGAACTCGAGAGATCCTGCACTGTATGTAGAGGCACGCGGAAAGGTTGACACCCTTCGGAACAACGCAAGGGGTCCCAGGATCTTTTCACGAACAGTCGCCATTTTCACCCAGACCGTGTTTACTTTCTAATGTCTTGTACCTAACGAAATAATGTCAATATTTTGTATAACAAAGAGCATACAAAAAAAATTTTTGTTGCTTTTTTATACGTTTTTATTTTAATTATTTTAATTGTTTACTTTTTTTTGTGGGGCTTTAGGGCTCGCCAACATCGAAGGTCATTAGAGCCCATGCAAGTAGGGAAAAATGCAGTTTCGCACCATAGAGAAGAGCCGTAGTGACTCTTCCCCGTGTGTGGGACTCGCCGAATATCTCGACCATACCCACTAAAAAACCCTCCTGAAATCAACAAATATCTATTTGCTATATCAACAAATATATTGTTTGCTTATTGAATAGGTATAGTTAAATGAACAAAATTATCTGTAAATGATAAATAATTTCTTTTTCTTTACAAATTAAATATTTATATTATTCTTAAAATAATATCAGTTTCCAAGAAATTGGGTCGACTGAGGAATTTCATGGGAGAGCTTTGTTCTTGAGATTAAACATATTTTCAGCTCAATTTTTTCGTCGAAAACACACTTTATTTATCGAATAAAATTCATTAGCAGACTCAAAATTTGTGGGAGATTTGAAATTTTCAACTTACTATAAACATTAAAGCAGTAGTATTTTTAAAATGTTCACCATTAAAATATATTTTTATGAGAAAAATATTTATTGAGAAGTTTTTACCCAAATGGAATAGCTTTCAGTTTTGTGTTAGCTAAAAATTTTGTTTCTGTTGAATAAATTTACAAGTTAATTTACTTTTATTAAAAATGCATTGAAACTAACAAAATCAAGGTAATGTTTTAAATCAAGAACTTATTTAAATCAAAAAAAACCTTTTGATTTTTTAAAATCATTATTAATATTAGCCCAAATAATACTTCACCCACAAACCACGCGTATCGTGCGAACATGCGACATATCTCTATAGTTTTAAAAATACATAAGAATTACACACACACAAAACAAAAAAGTTTTAACTATGAACAGTAATTCTCGACTGCATTGGAACACTTGTTTAAAACCAACGAGTTTTACTGAATTTTCAAAATTTTCCCTCTTTCCCACAACGTTTGCTTCGTCGCGTAGTCGATGGACGCCCAACAGGAGCCAGCGTTTGGCGCGCGAACTAGAATAACAAAGCGATAACGCCCGCAGTTCGCTGGCGCCGTCGCGACGCGACACGGCGCTGAGAATGACAGCGAAAACATGTTAACGCGACGCGAATGAGCGGCATCGCACCACGCGGAGAGCTTCATTCAATCAGAGGCAAGGTCGTTTGGCGTTCGTTATCAGCGTTCGCACATTCGCCACTATGGCCCCTGTCAACAGCGCGAAAGGAGCATTCGTTGGTTGGCTTTTAGGATTTGCAACCAGTCGATACAGGAATTCATGACTGTGATACGACAGCGAAATGAGAAATGAGTGAACGAACTACTCGTCCATTACTATTTTTTAGCACTTCGTATTCGCTATTTATTTCCTGTTTCACAAAATCATTTTCCTATCTCCCTACACTATTCGTCAGGATAAATTCATTTTTTCTCCACTCCAGGGTGATAATGCTATTACTCAAACCTAATGATTGAAAGGAAATTTCGGTGAGTTCACTAGTACAAGGTAATTCGAAGAACCATCCTGGGCATTACCACAATTTCCCAATCTGAGAGATTTCTGTGTTTGTAAACCAGAATTGGAAAATACTACCCAAAACAAAGTACTTCCTAAGGGAGTCGCCTCATATGAGGGGCGTAGTCTCTACGAGACCACCTCAGAGGTCTTTGGGTCTCGCAAGTTGAATGAAGATGGAAGAGGGGTCTCGCAAGTTGAATGAAGATGGAGGCGAACGGGATGGCGCAGTCGATAAGCGCATGAGCGCGCTAAGCTCAAAGTCCCGAGTTCGAATCTCGGTCCCGTCTCACATTTTCATTCAACATAACATAATTTATCCAATCAAAGATGTCTTACAACTAACAGGTTTTCAACTATCGAACCATAATTTCACTTATTTATTTTTGATAACTTCTTCGTTGCGAGACATTGCATCACATCTTTCTTTCTTTACGTAATTATTCTTCAGGCATAATTTTCTTAGTTACAACTAGAGAACCATCTGCCATGTTTTACACAAGACTCAACACCCAGAAATTAATTTCGGGGGGGGGGGTGTCCAGACTTTTTGCCAAATATGTATTGATATTAACTAAGTTGTTTGTCCTTAAAATTATTGTCTATTTTCGATCATTAAAAATTCGAGCATATTTCTCATTACCTTATCGTAATCTAACAATATTTTATATACAAAAAATATTCATAGAAACTTCTAAAAAGATTGTCCTGGGCACCCCGATCTCTCCCCAGCTACGTTCCTGTCCAGAAAGCTAGTCATTATCAAGGCAGAAATAATATCTGTATGGATAGTGTCCCAAATACAGTTTTGAAATATGTAGTGTTCCACGAGGCATTTTATGTGTTTTTAGAACTTCGTGATCTTGGTTGCGCTACATATTAAATTCTTTAGAACTATAATATTGATTGATCGCGCGTGGGAGCCTTCAACCGCGCCGAAAAACCTCTGCCTCGTACACCGGACCCATCCAGTCAGTCATTAATCGTAGTTACAGTTACTTTACAAAGGAAATTAGTCAAATGAACAACTTGATTTGTGAAATTCGACAAATACACCCGAACAGAAATGTAGGCTTATTTACAGTATTAAAACGCTCACCTCAATGCTTCAGCACGTAGTTCGAATGACAAAAAATAAAACCACGAGGGCACACGAAGGTCTGTCGTAAACTAGTTAAGTCACCGGAGTTACGTCATCCATGGAAAAGAGTTATTGCAAGCAGATAATTCCTCAACGTTCATTTAAGTACCAAATACCTAAATTTGATAACTTCATTAATGGAATACTTTGGAAGTGCAATAAACGCAATCCGAAATTTTTCTTGTTAAACCTTGAAGATAAAATACAATAGAAACAATTCATTTCAAGTTGACCAAGCGCATTACATACAATCCTGGGAAATACCATAGCGGGATAAGATTGTAAACATTGCCCCAGAGACAAATGCTTTCGGTTTTATTATTAGAATATAACAAAATATTTGACAATTTGATTCAACTCTCCTCTATTCTCCTTTGTAGCTAAAACCTCATTTCAGATTTTATTTCATTTGTTATAACTGTAGACGTAAACGCAATTTTTCGGCTTATAAAATCGTTTAGTAACAATTTTTAAAAAACGATCTGCCTACTCTTAATTTTTATACCAATCACATTTTTTTTATAGATTTTTGGTGTTTATATTTTATCTCAAAAGCGATTAGCTGTCATATTAGATACACAATTCCAACAATATTTTTACACACATTGAAGTCAAAAATAAACTTTTAGGGGTTCGAATCAACAAACTGTGACCACATCCGTTTCTCTTTGAAAGTCGGAGATTGTCACATTTGTCTCTAAATATTAGGATGATCAGTCTTATTTATATTACATGCTCTTCAAGCAAAAGTAGTTACTCATAAAAAAAATAACGAAAGATAAAATCAAAGCAACTTGTCAAAATATCACATCAGATAGTCGAGTCACGCATAATGACATTACATGACCGGTATAGAAGTTGCTATCTGAGTTCAAAAGTTCTATCCGTGGAATGCATCAAAGATCTATTAAGTTAGATGAGTCGATTGCTGGTTGTGGATCATAAACCGGAGATTTCACGCGAGTGAGTCTTTTACTCGTTCAGAGTTCACTTTCGGGCGGATCAAAGACGCAATGTGGTATCTTTTTGTACGGGGAAGACTTCTTTTAGTGTAGAGTGTAAACTTCGCATTGACCAACATAAGTTGCCTGGAAATAGTTAAATGGAATGTTCAAATTTTGAAATAATTAAAACGAGAGAATAATGAGGCGTCAGAAGATTAAGCTAAAAACGCTTTAGTGGCACCCAGTGAGGGACTTAAGTATCACCGATAATCAGTAAATTGCGTTTTATGACTCGTGTTGTAGTAATGCGTTTTATGATTCGAGGTAAGTTGTGCTAATGCGTTTTATGACTCAAGATAAGTCAAAGTAAGTTGTTAGTAATATTTGAAACAATTCCATAAACTTTTTCTTTCGGTCCAATTTAAATATTTCGTTGTCTTCGTTTTTTAGAAACTAAACAATTTTCTATGAATTGAAACCATGATGACACACGGAGTGGGGAGTGTTCTAGGCTCCCTGCGAAAATTCCTTAAAAAATTGTTTGTTCCACAAATTCCCCATACAATTCCAGCTGAAAAAGTATTTCCGTCTCGGAAATTCTCAACGTGGCTTCCCGCGGTCATTTGGCCACGCGTTCGCGAGTGACAGCTGACAGCAAGCGCCAACACAACTGATGACTCCGCCGCAATCGCGCCTTCCCCCACTCAATCTGACGCAATTTCGCTGAAATGCGCGACGGTCGGATATGGAATGGCGTTGTGGAAGGGGTTCCTCGCAGCTGACTGCGGCCGCGCGGCGCCTGCCGCAGCGAGACCCCGCCGTCGCGGAAGGAAAAGTGTGTTGGGGAGGGGGCGGGGAGGGATAACGTCACGCATCGTGACGCGGAATATGACTGCGCTGCATTGGGCCACGTGGCCGAAGAGGCGCGAGCCACGATGCGATAGAGACAGTGCGGGATGGAAGCACGACCTTCGACGCGAGCGGTGACAGCGAAAGGCCATCGCGTGGCGGACAGGAACACACGCGATAGGTTATATCTGAGCTATTTCAGCTATATTTAAAGCGATAAATATTCACTGAATGGCATGAGTAGTAGTACAGAAGTGCGGTGCAGTCGAAACCAGCAAGCCCCAGATAATACTCAGTTCTCTCGTCCCGACCTGTAGCATATCTTGAATTAAAGGCAATTAGGGGAATGCTGACCTGAATCTATCAGCTCATTACCCTCACAAAATGTTGAAGTTATTAAATTTCATAGCAGTAGATTTTACTTACAAAATTATTATACACTTAAAATGTAATAATTACATTTTACTAAAATAAAATAAAATACTAAAAATGTACATAAAACCATCTCCATGATAAAAAAGAAAAAGTAATAGATTAAGATTCTTATTTTGCCCTTATTTTATATTATATATCATAATGGATTCGGCGTATTGCTCATTTTATGAACTGAAATAATATTTTAGTATATAAAACGTCTTATTTCGGTAAAACCTTATTCGGTGGTGGTCTGCATTCCAAAATTGAACATCGATATTTTTTTTGAAACGCCTGATTGATTAACCGATCTTTCGTAAGATTAAAGTTACCGATTGCTTTCAAAAAAATCGCATGATATATCAGATTTATAGTTGGAAAAGTGCCTTTACACTTTATACCTAAATTATTGCTTGTGATAAATTTCTATATTTTACCGAGCATTCTACTTAATATTTAAAACGGCAGCAATTACTAGCGCCAAGCTCTGAGAACCAACAAGAAACTTAAAAAATAATGTAAATAATTCCGAAGGCTATACACGTGATATACATCAAAGGGAAAGGTATTCCTTAATGGAACTATACGAGTATCTCTAAAGGAATTTCTAAAAATTACGAAGCACGTGCGCCAGAGAAAGCTCAATCTTCATAAAAATTCTACGACGAACGTTTATCGCCTGACAAGGCAATAAATCGATTTCTTCGAATTAGTCTCGAATTGTACGCTCAACGGAGCGTTACAAGTAAGAAAGTACACCAATAAAAGCAATTTTACTTTTGTCGAGTCAACCCTCCAAAACTCGTTCCCATTCCCCTTCTCATCAATGGGAAGGCAAAAGAACTTACTTTATAAATATACGCTGAAGTCAATGGAAGTCCATCAAATACAGTCGATGGAGTTACGACAGTTCTTCTCTGAATCAATTCGTAATTTGTTACAACATACTTTAAATATAATGGAAGAAATATTGCGGAAGAAATATTAGTACTACTACAGAAATATTTGCGACATTGAGCAAAATAGTTTGCCTTGTACCGAACTCGTCCCCGCGGTCAAGGGATACAGCTACACAAGAGTGCATTGGGTCGATCTCGTCCCCAAGTTATTCCTGCAATCTTTTTCTTATCTCTGAGCAAGACGTTAAGTTTCTGTCGGAATGGGGGAAGAGTGGAGTGGTGAGTTGTTGTTGAACACGTGTATCCTAGGTTCGATCCCACGGGAGGGAATCAGAGATTTTAGAGAACTTCCAAACTTTTGGAGGCAACATTATAAACCGGAATTTATGTCGGCAAGAAGATTAAATATTTAATTGAACCCTTCATTAATCTGAAGATGATAGTGCCTTATAATTTGACAAGGGATGACGATGAATGAGACAAATTCTTGTCAAAGTCAAATTTCCATCAAAGAATGGCTGGCATGCGATCGAAAATGTATATTTTGCAGAATAAAGAAGAGAAAATCATTTTAAAATATCGCAAAACAATGTCAAGTACTAACCCAAGAAACATTAATTGAAATAAATGTCATACTGATAAAACATATTGAAAACGTTCACTTAAATCTTCAAAATTTGAGAAATTAACCAAAATATAGTTATAAATTTACGTACGTTACCAGCTTCATAAAACTGAACTAAATGCAGTGTCAAAGTTCTTTAATTCTGTTCACTGAAAAAGGAAAATTTTCCTCTCTCGGGGTATCACCCCAGGGAACTAAAAGCAAGAACGGGAAGCATCATACACCCCATGGCTTTCCCATCGACGAAGCATTTGCTCCCCGCGACGCAAGAAGCGAGACCTATTTTCGAGATCAGGAATGTTTCTAGAACTGGAATGTTTCGAGAAAGAGAGAAGAGTTGCGACAAACAACTATGCAAATCTTTTAAGTAGCAGAAGAGATGGAGATTACATCCTTAACACTTCGACTAAAGTAAAGTTAGTTACAATAGAAATATGCAATTGAAAATAGTCCACTTATAAATTGTCCCTGACAAGTGATTCAATCTTGTTCATCTAACCCCGTCTCAGGACAAAAAAATATTCAATGCAAAACAACGGAACCAAACAATTTTTTTAAATAATCGAAATTACGAGTCTAAGGTCAATTTGGAGTAAGACTAACGAATTCACAGAAAGCAAACTTAACACTTAATAAATTAATTGGCTGTTATTTCCTAATATAATAAAAATGAAAGTAATAATAAACACCTGTAAATCACTAAACAGTACATTCGCATCCCTAATGAAGCACTGACGTTCCTTATCTACTCTCAAAACGAACTTTCCAGAACAACACCTGTGACGCTCGGGATAATGAATTCGGGTCATGAGAATGACGAAACATTCTTCAAACTCACCTCCAGCAAACTCCAGAGGTGAAGAGCAACACCGACTGGCACTGACATTTAAACGAATATTCCGTATTTCAAGACACGTCTCACAGTCGCCACACATTTCTACACACTGAAAGATGACTTTGTGTTTTGCTGCTATATCCAAGTCCAAGTAGAACGCATGATTCGAAACATTTCAGCCAATCAGAGGCGCGCAACGCGAACGCGCGCGATTTCACTTTCATACGCGCTTTTGTCGACTAGAATGGGTACAAGAGAAATTTTATACAGCTTCACGTAAGTTGCGAATATATATGACTATGGAGAAAAAAATCAGAGTCTTTTAGTTCGCAAAGGAAATGGATCCATTCAACTGCACTGTAATCAAACACTTGGTTCATAGGATTGCCCCTTTTTTGTTCCGAAGAGGAAGTTGGTCATATGCAATAAATTACTTAATCTTTAATTGATACCGCAGCCCTCTACCTCTGGCCGATTTGACGTCACTACATTTTTTAGACAAATGTTGATTTTTGTTTTTTGGTAGAAACTTGTATGTAAATTTACGATGGTATCTTTAATACCAAATGTTCAAATTTGAAGAAATTAATTTCATGTTTGCATTTTCGTTAAACATTTAATTCACAGTTTAAAACAATAATTTACATTTTTTAAACTCCAACTCTGTTTAAATTATTCACGCGTGGAGCGGAAACTGCGTTCGCACCAAATTGTCTCGGACGATGAAAATAAATCCAGTATCTTCCAGCCGCGCTAATAATAGTCCTTGTTGCGCTAAGCATCGCGACTTTTATCGCTCGTTTACAGACTTCAGAATTCTCAGAGCGAAGGTCATTAGAGCCGTGAGGACGTCAGCACTCGTCCCTCGCTAGTCGACCTTCCGTGAGAGCAGCGAGATCACTCTTGAACTCCGTGACGGTCGTCAAGTTGCTCCTTTTCTCCCCTTATTAGGTCGAGGAAGAAAGAGTAAATATAGAAGGCAATGGTCTCTAATTAACCGAAACATGAGTCATTGACAAAGGTGAAGCATATTCAGTAATTCATTTGAATTTATGTATGAGAGCTTTTTATTAATAGGAAGAGTAAACGAAACGTGGATGCTACGTTAACTATTACAGCCACAAGTAAGCTACAAGCGAGATTCAGATTCAAACACTTGAGTCTGTTACATTTTCTGGATCATCCCTGAAACTTGTACGAATAAAAGATTTTTTAAAAAAAGAAAAAAATAATTTGTATATAAAAATTGTATAAATTATAAAATATAAAAAAATGTATAAATTGTCCCCAAGGGCTCTTATGACCTTGCCGTTGACTGAGTCCTAAAGCTTCACCAAAAAATAAAAAATAAATTGTCCCCAAAATAACGATATCAGAATATGAAATACAGTTTCTCCTGGCAGCAATGTAGAAATATATAGTACTTCTTCTAAAAGAAGTTCATAAAATAACTTAAGCGATCCAAACATGAAGTAAAGATTCATGCGTTTCGAAAGACGTAATGGAATGACTTTAAATATTCTGAATATAATACTCGAGGGTGACGTAAAGTATTATTTAATCTCTGTTTCGCCTAGCAAAGTAAGAACAGAAATAGAAAATGTGAATTCAGGTTTCGTAGAAATAATTTTAACAAGCACACTAAAGAGAACAGAAAACAGTTGAATGATTCGAACACGCATTTGGATGTAATGGCATTCGAACTAAACATAAAAATATGCCCAATATACATCTGCTGAGGACGATGGTACTTTCAAGTCTTCATTTCCGGAATCGAACACGGACAGTCACTTAAGTTTTCCGTGAAAATTAACGAATACCCCGTTCTATTTCTAAATACGTATACGAGAAAGGAAGATGCAACATTGGTCAACTAGTTCAGTCAACGAGCAACAATTTAAAACATACAATAAATATTTTCATTCTAACGAGATTAGAGAATCGAACACTACGAGTTCGATTTTTCATTCTCATAGTCGATTTAAATACTAACTGCTTAAAAAAATTTCTCTCTCGCTGACTTGATATATCATTTTGTGATGGGAATCCGAAAAACATCATGAAGTCTACGCTTCTTTTGACTTGTTGTGTTGGAACTATAAATTTATGAATAGTTACATAAAATTAAAATTTAGCCCACCAACGTTTCCAAAACTTATTTGGTCTTTATTTGCACTGCTTTATATTCCAAGATTATTATACAAAATGTATTTGTACAGCCATTATTTCCCCTTCGTTTAGTGATAAGATGTACCAATGTGGGTTATTGTAAGTCTAACAATGAATGAGACGGAATACATAAGTGGTAGAAAGTTGGAGTTAATTACGTGAAGACCGCTAATATTACGATCGATTTCTAAGTCAAAAATAGAGAGAGGGAGAAATACGATGAAATCCGAAGCTTCCTACGCAGCTCGTAACTTCATAGGAAGACCTAGAACCGAGTCACTCACACCTGAACTTTCCAAGCAAGAATTCCACGTCCGAAACCAGGGGGCAGTAAAACAGTGCATGTGCTCTACGTTTTAAAACAATGATACCAACGTTGTCGCAGACAAATCTATCTCTCCCAGGATAAAAGTCCAAGAGTGTTTTGAAGTTGACTCACTGCAGTAGAGCCCATAGAAGGAGAGAAACGGTCACTGATCCTGGATTTTTTTCCGCAGAGGTGGCGCGCACTGGTTCATATCGAGACAAAAAAGGCCAAAAATTGAAACATACATTCGACCTAAGTTTTGAGGGCGGCACAATACGAATGCAATCAAATATGTTTTAAAATGCAAAAATTAAAATGTATTAAAATGAAATATTAAAATTTGTTTGAGGAAGACTCTTAAAATATATTTACATAAAATAATTTATACGGAACATTGTTCCACACTGACTATTTAATTTATAATTCTTAGTGATCGTTTTAATATTTTCAACCGCTGATCTGCGATTTTGGACCTTCTTTATCAACTTACGAAGTTTTGTCACTTACATTGTAAATATTACCAAGTGCAACAATTACAAGCAGTAACGTTTGGTAAAAATTGGGGAGAAAACTGACAAAATTGCTTATTAGGTACAAGGTTTTCTTCTTGAACAATATTTATTTGTAAACTAGTTGTTAGAGGGAGTGTTTATTTTATACGACTAATTAACTATTTTTCTTCGAATAAAATTAATGATGTTTGCCATTCTTCTTTTCTTTTCTTTTTTTCTTTTTTAATTTTCATTTCTTTACTACAGAAATGTGTTCTATCAAATAATTTGCATTTGTCATTCAATATTTGTAATAGAACTATACTAAACAAAAAGAGTGATTTTACAATAAAAAATATACAATGAGGGGGAAATATTTTAGTTTTTCAAGAATAAATGCAGACAATATTAATACCATTATATTTCATTATTAATATATTATATGAACATATCGCTACATCGGAACTAATTCTCCTTAAGGGACAAAATGTATTATATGATAATACATAAATTCAAAATAGGTTTTCCATTTTGATTACAGAGTTATGCCACAATCCTACATTCATCCAAGAAACATATGATTTTCGTAAAACGATTATCCGTTTTTGTTCGCTTTGCCTGAATGTGAATCACTGTGGAGACATGGGCGTGGAGCCGCGATGCTTCCCAAGAAAGAGGCAGCAAGTAGGACGCAGCGCACCCACCTGCAGAGCTTTTATTCCAAACGGAACGAGTGTCAATGGAAACACCTGTCGCATCAGCTAAATCGAAATTAACCAAGACTCTTGAGGATTAGTCTCATTTGTGCATAAGAAAATTGCAAATACAGCAACACTCCTAGTATTGTTCACAATTTACGCAACTGTATCGTGCAAACGAATCACTAATGACTAATGACACGGCAGTGAATAAGCATTATGTCACGTGCACCACTTCTAGAAATAAAGTTAGGCGAAGATTTAAAAAATGTACAGCAATGTGCGATTAATGTACTTCCCGAATTGATGAACATCAAATAAGAAAAAAAAAGTGAACAGAGCGGGTTAGAAGTTTAGAAATTTATCGGTCTGGATTACCTATTGGATAAAGAAAATCAAAGTCACATTTGTATTTACCGTGTATTCATACAAATTCTGAATAAATCGCAAGACTCAAGAGAAGTAATTCCATCAATAACGATGCGTCAGATTTCGTAACCTAATTTACGCAAATTTGTTCTCGCGTAATACAGACTTCGTTACCGATAAATTGCTGTTAATGTATGTGGATCACATGAGATGGTCGTGTACGAGTTACATTTCGACGGATTAACAATTTTTTCCCAAAAGAATACATTTCCTTCAACGTAGGTTTTGTGTTATACTGTCATATCAAAAAGGGTTTTTTCCCTTTGAACTCCCGAAAACGTTAGTACAGTACCATAGTTATCTCCGTGGCTTGGTGTGCCCGAGATAAACTCTTCAGCGATTCAAAATGGAATTAGTTAGGCAGTATTATTTTATTATAGAGATTAAATTTATTGCTTGGCAACCATATCTTTAATCAATTACACGTGGGGCGGCGATGCGTTCGGAAGTGGATGCTAAAGAAATTATCTTGTGTGAATAGGATTTATCTTAAGGCATTATATCCATCAGAGCTAAAGTACCGCTGAAATGTGTTTCTAATGATAGTTTGAACCATTCCCTATCCAGTGGAAATGAATTTTCATGCCCTTACGGCGCAAAATTTCGAATTATTTGACTTTTAATTACTATGGGGAAACTTTCGCGGGCTAATGTTTTTTTGATATCCTGGCAAGTATCATAGCGCTTAACATAGCGAAAATAAAGTACGAAAACATGGTAAATGGAAATAGGAACCCAATGATGGTAAGATTTTTCATATCTTCTGCGGCGACATTTACAAGAATAATTCGCCAAAAACTGCGGAAAATAATGTTCTAAGGGAAATGTCATGGAAGCTTCTCTGAACGTAACTGAAGACAATGCGACCCTTGTCAAAAGAAAGAGTCAAACGACAATAATTATCAAATTTTAATATCACACAATAGTTGTAAATTTTAATATCACACAATAGTTGTAAATTTTAATATCACACAAGAGTAAACAACAGTAGTGAATTATTAATTGACTAAAATTCCTGTAGTGAATATTTCCAAATTTCGTAACTAGTTCACAACTTTACTTCAGTCACCGCGGATATTATACCTTAAAAAGAGTTAAATGAAATATGGTGTTATCTACTAGTACAACTATTTATTCTTGTGATAGTTTTTTTCGAGAACCTTGGTATTCAAAAAATGATCTCGGCGGACGTCCCACGGAAAGACTTCCTCTCACTTTTGCATTCACTCATTCAACGAGATCGTCACTCCGGTCTCCAGGTCTGCCATTGTTCACCGTGAACATCTGACAGGGTTTCCTCAAATTCACAACACCACTGTCTCACTTTCCTTTCTCTTAACGTGAGGCCCATGTATTCCACACAACTGAGGGCGAATTTTCTGCAGTATTATGACCACTTGAAAATCCAATAACTGAGAATCCAATATTTAAAAATCCAATAACTGATAGGACTTCACATCTGGCAGGATTTGGCGTTAACCCACCCATTATAACTCAGTCATGCAAAGGTAAAAAACAAAGAGAGAAAAAAGACAATATGGTAGTTACATGCTTAACAGATCAGTTTAATATTACGCTATCCGCAAATGAATCAGTGTTGCCAATCACTACTTATGAGTGACCCGCTCTCATATATGAAATGCGCCTCGTAAATTTTTATTCTTTTTCTATTGAAACTTCTTTACAAGACCACCATAAACACACTATTTTTCATATGAAGAGCGTCATTAATTGCCGCAATAGCATAGTAACTATCCGTATAGAGTCTTATAAAGACCACTAGAGAAAGAAAAAAATGATACATTTCCATTGAAATATCAAATGTGGTTTTAATTCGTAGTAAATAAAGAGTCACCCTTTGAAACTCGCGGAGGATAGAGCTCCGCAATTTATTGCCCATAGCGCAAGGGGAAGTTGCCAGCTTTACTCTCACACGTCGTCTTGACGCATGGGAAAGACCCATCAATGCAGTGCAGGCCTGTGTATCAGTCTAGACATGAGGCATGAAGAAGTATCTCATGACCCCTCCGGAATTTAAGCTCCAGATGTTTTGCCATTAGCACAGCGCTCAGCCACACAGACACTATCGTATATATTAACAATTGAAACAAACAAAAAATTATGCAATCTCATTTTCCCCAACTCCATCATCACAAAGATTAGTTATTTGGAAGTTATCAAGGGGGTGTCCACTTGAGCTGGTCCATACAGTATACTCAAGAGAGAAAACCCGCATGTCTTAGCTTTTAGCACGAGAGGTCTCGAGAAGCGAGTGTTCACTCTAAGCTTACCTTGAAAGTCCGCAGCCAACACTTTCTCCAACACAAGGATCTTCAACGCGAATGAATCTCCCAGTTTCAGGGAAACTTATTCATTCACCCACCACATGCACTTCTCAAATAGCGCAGTTAAGTCAAGAAGCGCATCTCAAGAAAACCACCAGAAATCGCACAGAGATAGTAAGACGAGTACCACTTTTCCCTAATCATACCCTTCGAGACGTTTCTTACTTTTTTGCAGACTGCGTTACATCAATTCTTCCGCAAAAAGAAACTTATGACATCTTATACGTTAATTTTCTATGTCAAGATTAGAAATCAGGACCTTATGTATTTCAATGAACGTCGATAAGATATACCAGGGCTGAGTGAAGATCATGCGAGATCACCGGTTCGCCCGCCAGTAAGACTGAATAAAAGATGCAAAGGGCAGTTTTTGCAAAAACAAGGTAGATGAGCAAACGACACATATACATTTCGTATTTTTCAACTTATTAACTATAAATTATAATAATGTAAACTATTACAGAACAAGAAACATCACATTTAAAAAAAGTCGCGGAAAGTAAAGATCTTTTCTCGACAAATTTCGGAGAAATGCACAGAATGCTGGAGCACATTCTAATCTAGACTTTTCACTTCTTCCTCAGGTACTTGTAGCAAGAGAAGTGGTCTCTTGATTACTTATTTTTAAAAAAAGGTCATCCATTTTCTCTACTTGATCATGAATCGATTGATTTTACGACAATAAATTATTTTCTACTTGTTGATTCAAAATAACCAATACTTGACATTCCAGCGACAGGAACCGGGTGACTTGATTGAATTAGAGGGAAAAAACGTTTTAAACAGTGTTAATATACTTCATGGATCGCATAAGTCAATACCGCAGATGAAAAAGAATTGTGGGTTATAAAGAGAACGATGAAAACTCGAGAAATTATCTTGTTTCTCCGGTTTGTCTACTACGAGGTACTACGGAGGGTTTTTGAAATCACTGATGTCACTTCCCCGCTGTTTACTGTTAAACACGTGTTCCATCTACACATACGATACAAGTCACGGAGGGCGTAAGTGCCAAACGATAGGAATAAAACAAAAAATAATTGAGTTGAAACAATTTCGCACGTATTAAGCGGAACTTTGAAAACAGTTTTATGACTCCATGTGCTCCGTGTAAACTTTTCAGATGTTTATATTATTTTTTGATAAATTATCCAGAACTAGTCAACAAGAATGACGAATGATCTTCAACGAAACACAGAAAGTAATTTACGAAAGTTTATTATGTTATTTACAGCCACAAAACAAAATTAGAAAAAAGAAAAGGTTCACATAAAACTACACTTTCAGTGAATTTTCTTCCTTCATAGCACTTACCAAGGAAACTAAGGCTAATGAAACAATTTTCATCGGTTAGATTTATTTAATGAATGATAACTAAACAATAGTCTCATTATTTCATCACCTGACAACGTTATTACACGTATATTCTTGAGCTAGAAGTGAACAATATTGCTGAATGCAAGCAACCTGCATTCCGTTCACAGAAACATAATTATTCATAATATGAACTACTAGTACATATTTTTCAACGGCTACTTATTTCCTCAAAAATACGACAGGTGACTTATTACGTGCCTACTCCTTGCACTTACTATAATAACAAAATCAAACCCACTAAACAATTTCAATTTCTGTGCAGTAGCATCATTAATTCCCTCCAAAATAAGCCAGAAGTACATAAATTTACATTCCCCGCAACACTCTTCTAGGTGATTCACCTCTCACTTGTCGAGAGGCTAACCTGTAGGAGTAAAACGTTAACTCCACGAAGTTAATAATTCCAAATATTTACGCAGTTTCCCTCTACGTGATATTTCCGTCATTCCTGACTGACTTTCATATCTCCCACATCCTCTGAGAAATTTCTTAACCAATCATCCTATATTACGTTACCATATCCCACCCCTACACCTATCTCAAAATAAGATGAAGGTGAAGTATGAACATAGGACAAAAATTTTCTTGCAATCACTCTCCTCTCACTTCAACAATGATCAGCTGAATCTCTCGATCGAAACTTTTCATAATTGAACAAAACTATTTCATTGACAAGTTGCAACACTGTTCGATTTCCAAGTAAGACACGAATCTGCAACTCCAGGTTTGCCGGGTCCAGTGCTTTCACCGATTCGGGTATTAGAGTCCGAAATATTTGTTCATCAATTTGAGTGGAGTAGGATTATTATTGGCGGAGTTGGAGACTATTTCTCTCCATAACACGAATCCCTCTCATAACTCAAAAACTCCTTACCTCAATTTCATTACTCATATCATGAAAACCAGTTTTTATCTCTATTGAGACTTTAAAAAGAACTCTAAATTCTCTTCACTTCTCCCATTCCGACCCAAGGACTTCCCCTTTCCATGGCGCGCGCGCCTTGGTGACCACCCACGACGTCTTCAAAAAATTTTCTAAATACCCATTGAAACGAAATGTTTCATATTGTTAATTACGAGAATTCTTATAGTACAACAATGTCCTAAAAATAAAAAAAGCCACATGAGTCATCTGCGCTGTACATCTTTTTTGATTATTCACTAGGTCTACCTGTGTGCATTTTATTACTCAAGTGTTCTGAAAATATTTTCATACTTAAATTTTCAAATAGAATTAATTGTCATGTTTCATCTCTACAGTGGCTAAATTGTATTTATTATTATTATTATTATTACTGCTTCCCAAATCATTCGTATTATACGGAATTCGGGTTTCCGGATCACTGTTGAACCCAATTTGTCCAGATAAATGAGGTTCTATAGCGTGTAATGTTAATATAAAAATAAAATTATGGGAGACAACTGATTTGGAGTGTGGAGAGACTGCATTCCATTTTCTGCAAAAGTAAGAAAATACCGTACAAAGGAGGTTTTTTGTTACAAGCAATATTTACCTGTTAGAAATTCCGTGCGAGACATTCGTAGAGGAAACAGAAGAATCTGGGAACGGTTATAATCTTGCGCGGTCCTTTGTTCTCCGGCATCGATGGTAGGTCTCAGGCATTCGCGGAGGCATTTAGAAAGAAAACTACGGTCTGGATAACCGGCATAAGATTTGAACAGATTGATCAAAATATTTCATACACGGTATTTGACCTTAAGAATTCCCAACTACACAATATCATGATTTATCTCTCAAAACTGTGATCGTTACATTAAGAGATAAACTCCATTTTGCTTGGAATTGTGGAATGACGGAAGAGCATGAGCCATTTCACAAATCATATACAATTCAAGCACGCATTCACTATTTCCTTTCGTATTATTTTCTTTTTCTTTTTTCCCACCGTATCTAACAATAGAAAACTTCAAATACCAAGCGGAAGTACTTAAGCTCTCAGAGAGATCCATAGCTTCAGCCAAGAGCTTCTCCGGAACGCATTCCTTCCGCTGCGTTCGCTCCGGGAACGAAGTTCCTCGAAGGTCTGTAAAAAGCGTTAGGGCGCGACGGTTATTCTCACCGGGAGTACAGAAATAGACAGATCTCAACTGTACAAGAGACAAGTAGTAGTAAGCAATTAAACCATGGAGAGTATTTACATTAACTGTTCAAACACACAACTGCACGGTTCGGAATGAGCAAACAAGATTCGTGAGAATTGGTAGGAAAATATATCAAGACTGCGAACGTTCCGATCTCTTACTTGGTCTCTATAAGAATGATTTCATATTTACCATATCGCATCCTCTGTATAAATTAACAATTTTTGTACATCGTAACAAAGAATACACATAAGGGAGGATAGCGAACACATGAAGATAAATTACGTATGTGATGTTATTAGTGCGTCAGCTAAAGAAATGGTCAACATGTCAGCGGTCAAAATAAACTTTGTATGATCAATCCACCCAGTCAATCCGTATGACAAAACTAAATTCTTTTATGAACACAGTTATAATCATTTACTCTGCAATAACGGCAAAAAAAAAAATAAAGATTCTAATATGAACTCTCTCTTGGATGCGTGTTTATGTTGAAAAGTGAAAGGCGAAATAGTAAAAGTGTGGGATAGAACGCATAGTGCATAAAAGATAATT
Organism: Laupala kohalensis; assembly: GCA_002313205.1. Lineage (NCBI taxonomy): Eukaryota > Metazoa > Arthropoda > Insecta > Orthoptera > Trigonidiidae > Laupala > Laupala kohalensis. Next base: position 2,887 of record NNCF01128179.1, on the reverse strand, counting down.
GAATAAATCAATAACTGAAAACATTTCGGGTCATAATATCCTTCATGACATTAAAGATAACCACAATAGTTTTAAATATACTAAAACTATTTTGGTTATCTTCAATGGCGATATGAAAAAAATCCGTAGAAACACCAACCTCAATACACGTTAAGGAAAATTCTGTAACGAGAAGTAAACAAATTGTAAACACACAAGTAAAATATTGAGAAAGAGAGACACACCTCTCTCAGCTGTTACTTGAATCTAGTTCATGGCAGTGGTTCGATCGTTTTTCATGTGAAGGTCAATTTTAACGAGTTTCAGTGTGAGATCGAGAGAAAAACCTCTTCCCGGAACTGTTTAAATATTGTGTTTCCTCATCGCAACATGAAACTACCCGAACTAAACAACATTTAAACTCTCGATTCTAAAGGCGATTCAAGAAGGTCGTGAGAATTATTCAATACCAATAGTGTAAAACGAAACTGAATGGGTTATCTTACAAAACACTCCGAAAACACATATTTGACTTTTTTTACGGCGAGTGAACGATGGTCGATACAAATACAATGGTCTTAGACCAAACAGCCATACGTCTAAAATAGGTAACAAGTACACTCTAATACAAACATTCTCCATATGACAGCAAACGTTGTGCTGTGCATATCGTCAACGTAAATGAAAGACAAAACTCATGCATGAAGACTGATAAGAGCGAGTACCTGCAGCAATGCGTGCGACAGGTGGCAATGGAAACTGTCCGTGTGTATGTCTCTCCCTCGCAGCAGCGGAAGTACGACCTCACTTCCGAAGGCGGCACAGACGAATGCTCGCTCTCAGGCGCCGGCGCCGCGCCTTCACCTCCACCTCCACGAGGGTGGAAGGCGTGCGGGTGTTCGTTCTTCGTTCGATGGGGGGCGCAGCTTGGATGGAGCGGTGGCGGAGGGAAAGGGAGGGGAGACAAGAGCTGAGCCAGAGACTTCTGGAGCGCGGAAGGAAGGACGGCGTCCGGCCAGATTTCCGGCCTGCAAAGCTTCGACAGCCACACCGCGAGGATTAATTCGTGACCGCGGAGCACGAGAGTACCTCATGAGTTTGGTTCATGTATTCGGGTTTTCCTTCCTCGACGAGTACGAGTCCATTTCACAATCAAGCTGCTACTGACCAGAAACATGTACGACGGTGCTCTAGCCCAATAAAATGAAAAATACCATTAACAGGATCGAATGGATTTAATTACTTCGTTTAGCTTGGGATCGAACCAAAATTAACTTTTACACAACTAAAAATATAATCTCAATTTGCTTGCATCCGGAGAGTAAATTAGTTTATTGTCCTCCACGTGGTCATACGCAGTTTGTACTGTTTTTTTACAATAAATTTAAATTTATTATTATTATTATTAGTTTGTCTCCCTAGCAAAGATAAAGATTTATTCATGTCGGCAAAAGAATCGTAAAAAAAATATCGACTATTTCTGCATATGTTTCCTAGAGACACTACGCAGATATCTTGCAATGTTCCACACAATATACAGAGACTCAAATGAAATTTTTCGGGAGAGGGAAAGGACGATATTCCTAGACATAATAAAACGTGAAGAAAAGAGGCCGGAGAAGAAGCTAAGGAGATGGAACATAAAGCAAAAACCCATCGCAGCAGCGAAACGCTCACCGCACTAAACTCCCAAAGGAGAAAACGCCTCACCCTCTCTCTCTCTCTCTCTCTCTCAC
>NNCF01128178.1:297870-372770 GCA_002313205.1 Laupala kohalensis | reverse complement strand
CTTCATCGTCCATCGCGGAAATAGAAATAGATCGGACAAGTAACAGTTCCAGCTCACAAACCAATGCAACTGCAAGAGAAAACTGAAGACAAAAAAGACCAAGCACAGCATGCAGAAAATGAAGCTTGTAACACATAAGGGCAAATAAAAGAGAGAAAAAATTGTACATTTCCTACTTATTAATTGCCATTTTCAAGGGATCTAATTGGAAGATAATAATTTAATCAATTTGTTTGTATTATTGTACTCATATATTTCAAAGCGACATTGGTATTCTAGCAGGCTGAAAGTGGTCCTGTTTGAATTCTGAAACATTTTGACAAGTGTGTCTCCTGTCAAAATATTAGCGACGATCGCACATTGGAATACACTGAAAAATAATCAAAAAGTTTGCCAATTTTTGACGTCAACTTTCCATCCACACGTAGGACAATCATGAGGAATGTGAAACCTATCCAGTGGACTCGGCCTCTAGTTGTTGCTGTAGTAAATAGGTAAGCGACTGCTGCTGTAATTTTCACATTGTGTGCCGTGATATCACCTCCTTATTCTATTACAACAAAATACGAATAGTCTACTCTTTATTTGCTAAGGAATATTCTATTCTATCGCTTTGTAATTAAAATATTGAAGCAATTTTTTTTATTATGTTGTTTAAAGTATTCGGGGCATTGTTTACTGCAATACAAAATGAAACGCATTTTGTCAATAGTTTGCTATAATATATTTTAACACTAAATTCTTTTAAGTTTTTGTCCTTCTCCAGTTTCCAGAATTTTGTACTTCAGCTTCAAATTATTGAAGAGAGCGAATGTACGAAAACTAAACAATACTTCAAACCGTATTGCATCATCCATGCACTACGTAAATAGTGAGACCTGTGTTGTAAGTTTATTTTACGCTTTGACGAGGCAACGTATTTTCCTCCTTTCCTTCGTTCAGCATTTAGCTCAGATGATACTTCAAGAAACTCGACTAGAAACAAGGTACAAGACAACACGATAAATTATATAAGAAATCTAATAACATTAGGGAAGAAAACTACATTCCTTTGTAAACTTTATACAGTCACACACATTCTCTCCAGCTACCAACATTCAGATAAAAATACCACTTAACACTCCGTGAAATGGACACACACATCACCCAACCAATCACATATTGTAAAGAGAAAGTTACAAGACAAGACTCCTATGTAATAAACATATATGCCACATATAACTTCATACCTTGCTGCAAAATTACTGGACACAACTAAAAACATCTCTCATTTAGTAGCAGAACAATGTGTTAGAATCAAAGGGACCTATTATAGTCAATAATCAGCTACCCAACATATAACGTGTGTAATATTAAAATCATTACATAAATACAACCAAAGAAGTATCTATGTACACATTTATACTAAAATTCAAAAGGAACCAAGTTCAAACAATTTCCCTCTGATCAGACTCAGTACAACGGATACCAAAGGTCTGATTCTCTAAATATTAGAAAGATGTATTCCTTAGATATGGAAAAGTGTAAGGTAGAGCAGAATTTACCTGTAATTTCTGAAGATATGTTTTCAACACATTAAGACCTTATAATGGATGAATATAAAAATCCTGAATGAAGTCGGGATGAATTATCTGAAATCTTTAAGTCATTCATTTTATTTCATTCTTAGTTCCCTTGAGGTTGATGGTAGTGCAAATCATTTAAGCCCTTTATATATTTTTTTCTTAATATTAGTTTTATAAAGCTTACATGTCAAAAAAGAGCAATAATTTTAGTACACAAATAGTCAGTTCTTTTTGTTTTACAATGTAATGAGATTTTGTATAGTGTGTCTAATAAACCCCTAAAGATCTCAAGTCAAGGAAACATTCCCTGACACCACTGATTCTCACCAGCTCATTTATCGATAATATCTTTACAAGACAAAAAAACACAATCAATATTAAATCTTTCAAACTACTGCAATCAATAACTGACCACTATCCACTTTTAAAATTGTACTATCAATGTTTATAAAAAGAAAAAAACTGAAGATATAGGTTGTAACATAAAGTAATTAAAAGCAAATTAAAAAAACATAGCCTGTCAGAAGTACTGGAACACTCTCATATCTGAGACTAATGCAAATGCTGCAATTGAGTCATTAGTTAGTGAAATACAAATATGTATAAATATGTCTATTATAAATAAAAAACCAAAGAAAAAGAAAACTAAACCCGGGACAACTTGGATAACAAGTGGGATCATAATTTCTTGCAAAAACAAAGAAAATTTGTATATGATGTGGAAAGAAAATCCAAACAACGAAGCACTTAAAAGAGAATATAAAAACTACATAAAAATCTTAGATTAAGTAATAAAGGATGGCAAAATTAAATTTCAAGCAAATTAAATTAATTTACATTGGGATAACCCTAAATTCTTATGGAATTATGTAACAAAAAATTGGACAGAAACAAGAAACAAAAAACCTTACGTAAATCTAAAAAAATCACAAATTATATGAACGCGTATTTCCATAATATTGGAGCTAAATTAAGTAAAAAAATGTTTGCAGCCCATTAACAACAAACTAAATTTACCAAAATCAAATATGAACTCGATTTTTATGAAACCTACTAAAGTCTGTAGAAATTAGGAGAATAATAAAGCATATAAAAGATATAAGTGGAGGAATAAACAATAGTAGTGTTAAGACAATATTGTTGATCCATTTGTTTACATGTTGAGCTGATGTATTAAACAGGCTACTACGTGTGACACACTTGAAAAGGCAGATGTGGTCCCAATTTTTAAAACAGCTAATTAACATGATGTGTCAAATTATAGATCCATGTCATTAATAATGTAAATTAGTTTTTTTTTCCCTCCACGTGGTCATACGCAGTTTGTACTGTTTTTTGACAATAAATTTATTATTATTATTAATATCAAATATCGCGAAAATTCTGGAAAAAATAATTTATGAGTGAAAAATGACAATAAGACCCCACAACAATTTGGTTTTATCAAAAATAGGAGCCACTGATGCTTTAAGTTTTGTTAAAAAAGATAATTTATGATAAATTGGACAAAAGTAAACCTCTAATTATAACTTTTCTAGACTTAGCAAAGGTTTTCGATAATCTGTATACTGTATGTCATAGGATTGATGAATTACATAGTGTTACTATGTTTCAATAGTTAACTATTGTTCAAATAAATATTAAAATATCCATGTATAAAATGTCTGTGTTTTTATAACATTCACGGCTGTAATAGTGAACATTTTTAATGCTCTGGTTATTCCAGCCGGAACCACAAGCTGTGATCCGCGTAACAGGTATCAGTTCTGTTATACAGTAGAACATCGATTGTCCGGGGAAATGGGGGGAGGGGTCGCACGAATTTCTTGCAGTTTGAAATGATTTTCCTTACTTCATTTCTAATATTTCTCAGAATCACTGATTAATTTACATTTCTACAATAGCTGCGTGAGCTTCTTGAAGCGGTGAGAGCGAGAACCGAGTAAGGGTACGATTATATTGGAGCGACGATTAGCGATACGTGCAGAGAGAAGAGAAGCGAGCGGCGTGACTCCGTTTCCGTTGAGTCGTCATCGACACGTCAGCGCATGCGCGGATGCTCAAAGCCTCTCAGTCTGCGTTCAACATAACCTCACTAAATTTACTTGTAGAATTAATAGTTCCGTAGTCACATCGTCTGTTGTGGTTTTAATCCTCTTTGCCTCACAACGCGTCTCACGAGTGGACGTAACTTTTATCAACACAAAATCCTTCGCAGAACAATGAAATACAATCACGAAAGCCGCAATAAAAATGGCGACCCTAGCATCGATAACAGCGAAGAAAACGTACCAAAGGGTTATCATTGCTTTTATCGTTGGTCACAGTGCCGACATAAACGCCCACATTTGTCATCAAGTGAAGGTTCGCGTCGCGTTACTCTTCTCTTTCCTCTTATCGACGCTCCGGCATAATCGTATCCTTTGAGACAATAATCAACTAATTTTATCGAAAATTGGTAAATTAGTATGATAAGCAGATATACCTTATGAGATTTTTAGAATTTGACTCTTTGAATAGTTGTTTCGTCTCTGGCACTCCTTCCATTTTGATGTATGTTTTATTTAGGGATTCAAATTATTTCTGTTTCATAAGTGTTTCATCGAGTTAAATAGTGGGGAATCCAGGAGCATATATTGTAGCTTAGATTGTAGCATATATTGTACCCAGAGAAATGGAAAATTAGGAAAACTTGGCGCAAGATGATGCAATTGATTCATTCAACGCAACACGTACCAAATATACTCTTGTCAATATGGGCATAAGAGTGGCCATCTGTTATCACCAAACGGCTATTGGTGGCCACTTAAAATGAATGGTCGTTTGGCGTTAACAGATGTCCACTCATTGGCCATTTTTACTTTAGACAAGAAGTATTGGAGGCGAATGAATGTTGGATAGATTTGGAAAACACAGGCATAAGCGCAGAATCCATGGCGGCTATTCATGTATTTAACTAGAAAATACTTCATGAAGATACAAGGGACGTACTTGTACTGAATGGTTTCTGTAAGCACCAAAATAAAGCAATTGGAAAGTAAGATTTTCGGCAAGAAAGCGTGTTTAGGATCTTTGAAAAAAAGTGGAACTTACAGATACAACGCCCGAAAGTGATAACAATTACAGTACAACATACTGTAATTGTTATCACATATGACATTCTTATATTACAGATAAAATTTCAGTAAAAAATAAAATTAATAGATGACGGACACAAAAGTAGTTCTAAAACATGTTTTCAGGAAACGTCAAACTAAAATTCCCCGAGAAATGATTTCCGGATCGTCCTCCTTTTCCACAATATTCCGTCCCCCCAGAACCCTGACCTCCGCAGTCGGCGCCCCCCAGCACGAAGATTGTTGCTCTTTGTATTTTTCATTTTATGTGATTTGAATACACGAACATTCAAGTAAGCTGAAACTCACAACTTCCCAGTAGGTACTCGGAAGTTGCGTTACAAATGTGATCAGTGAGCCGCCTCTGACTGGAGATGTGACCCAGGATCAGGCCGGGTGGTGCAGAGGATAGCTCACCTGCGACCAAAGCAGGCGGTCCTCGGTTCCAGTCCGGTCCTGGCCGTAGAGGATGCATGCAAGGAAGCTGATTTTGCAGGTTTCTTTGTATTCTTCCAGGAGGTATGTGTAGCTTTCAAGCCGTACTACTAGTTTGAGAACTAATCACTAAAATAACGAACAGTGACATTTCACTAGTTTTGAAACTGATCTCCATATTTTTTTAGCAGTTACCACTGAGAAAATCTTCACACGATAATAAACTTTATTGTCAAAAAAGCAGTAAAAACCGCGTATGACCACGTGAAGGATAATAAACTAATTCATTCTCCGGAAGGAAGCAAGGGACGTATTCCATTAATTCCGATCAAAGGCCCTAAGGCAGAGGCGGATTTAACATTTCAACTTACTCCTAACGATAAAAATAGTTCGGCACGTGTTATAGTATTAACAAATACCAACAAATATTGTATTTAATAAAACAGAAAAGTCATTTCACAAGAACGTATTATCAAGCTATAAATCATTCGGAAAGAATTGTTAATAATTCGTCACTATTAAATAACACTAAATTCGCTAATAATTATTTCAATTGATGCCGTCTCTAGGCAAGAGCCTAGCGAGTCTTTATAAAAAAAATCCGAAGGAAAACCGGAGAAAAACCCGGGAGAGGATGGGTACATACAACTGTAATTATCGCGATACGTGCAATGTCACATACATATAATGCCGTTACATACAACTGTAATTATCCCGAAATTCGATTGGTTAAGCCTTAGAGATCCCATACGCTACTAGCCAACTAAAGATACTAAAAGATTGATATCTGAAAGAACCTCGAAAAGTTCTGAGCGAGACAAAAGGACGATATTCTATTTTTCCGTTTAATCCTTCGATGTTAAACCAGCATGTGTTAAATATAGTCGAAAAATGTGATCCAGTCCTTCGTTATGTATTGAAATAAGGCAGTAAATGCACAGAAATGTTGAATTTAAAGGAAATATTCGAAAAAAAAAAATGTCTTTTTGGGAAACAGGTTTTATTTTAGCGGTTTACATTTCCATACTGACTAATCCATACACATATATGTGTATTTTTGGATTTAGGCAAGTGTAATATACATGTCTGAATATATTCAAACAAATATTCGCACATATGTATGAGTGTATATTCATGTATACAGCTAAAAAGTCTTCAAAAATGCACGTTTTTGTTTCCAGTATCTGTGCGTGCATAAATACATACACGCGAAAATTTACATCCAAATACATGGTAGTACATGCACAAACACTTACATACCCACATTTCGCGCTTTTTGCTGCACAAAAATTGTCTCAATTTTAAACATTTTTATTTCTCGTTATTCTTTTTAAAAAAATTCTCGTATTTTCGCAAGAATGCTGTAAACGAAGAATTGCGAAAAAAGGTCTCAACTTTGAGCGCTCATACATCGGTTTGTGTGTGTCTGACGAAAAAAATTATGTATGACAAAATTTCTTGCAAATTTTTGTCAGTTACAACTTTTACTTTTAACTTTTCTTGATAGCTTCTGTAGTTTTTGAGATATTTACAAAAAGAAAGGTTCTCGGCCTCTTTTGACCCCCACCATTAAAGTGACCCCGAAACCTAACTTTCTGCCAAGTTTCGTGTCTGGAAGATCTTTGTCCAGATTTTCAAAAAATCAGCCTTTATTTGAGGGATTAGAAATAGAACGTCTTCGTTCAGTTCAAATTCAGATAAAGCGTTTTATTCGGGTTTATTCGCACTATTAAATAAATGATAAAAAGGTTTCGACCTTTTATGGACGAATAATATTTCTATTTTCTGTGAAGTCGTTTATGTATATTTCAATCGTCGTCAGGTGATCAAATAATAACAAATTATAACAATAAATATAACAGAACAAATGGATATGATATAAACAGAAATATAAGCACAAAATATGTTTAGAAAAAAGGAGAAACACAAACATGTTATAATATCGTATTGTATAAACCAGATAGTTTTTCAGTGCCTGTGCGTAAATTCGAACTCCTGTGTGTATTTTTTATAAACGCCATTTATGATAATCAACCCCTTTGTCCAGAACTCAAGTATTATCACGATCACCTAGTGAGCTCTTCACAAAAAATATGAATGTTACTCGTCGGTTAAGGAACAACACAAAAAGAAAGCTGAAAAACCTTAGTGAACATCGGCGATTTAACCATTATAAATAAATTAATAAATAAACTCGATTGTGAAAAACATAATTACAAACTGTGAATGACCACGTGGGGGGTAATAAGCTAAGATACATTTGTGATAACTGTCGGTCAACTGAAAATGGTGACGAGCCGGAAATCGAACCCGGGACTCCTGCTTTAATCGCAAGGGTGTTTACCACTACACCACCCGTTCGCCTTCCACAACTGTACACCGTTTCCACCCAGCCATAAACCCCGGAAGACCTGAGACACATCTCCATATAATGTAATAAATTATATTTAGTGGAAAAAGGTGTTTCGTGGAAGAAGACCACCTTAGCTCTTTCTGTCGGATTTTTGACGAACTACGTCGTGAGAACATGCGAAATGCACATGTTTCAATGGAGATACAATGTATTGTTTCTTCAGCGACGATTAATTTCAAACACAATGTCTCAGACTTCAATGTTGCGCAGGAAAGTGTCGCACTTCGGAGCATCATCAAGAGCAGCACCCATTCATCAAAAATGAATCTTTCTCCGACACAATCGGGCCGCAGCGCCGAGGGGTAAAGAGAGCTCCTACACAATTGAAGAGCTCCTGGAGGGCGGCGCATGCATAAATGAGGCGTCGGAGGTCGCGCGGGGCGACGGATTAGCCGAAGCTTGCATAACCAATCGCGCGCCCTGTCACATGACTTTGAATCCAGAAGAACGCGTCGATTTCCCCGAGGAGCGCCAGGCGATTGCTGCAGCCGCCGCCAAACGGGTTAGCGGCTCGAAGACCATCGACCCTCGAAGACTGCGTTGATTTATGGAGAGCGAAGGGTTAGTCCATTATTCAATGGCCTCACACATTCGCAATTTACAGGCAAAAGAAATGTGATTTTTCGGGAATTTTGCGTAACAAGAACGACTAAAAGAAGCTGCAAGACAATGGTCCATAACCATGCTCTAATACAACATCCAAAGCCAGAAGAGAGAAATTGAGCGGGATCCAGTTACAAAGGAGTTTTCGAATGCTGTAAATTAATAATAATTACTTTGACGGAGATTACGCGCTTCTTACGCAAGGAAAATGTTTTGTTATCTTTTTTCAAGCTCCTCTTAAATTATGCATTATTACGCGAATATTCGCCACGTTAACTGGAATCCAAGCACTTGAAGTGAGTTCTTAAGCAGATTTGCAGAAACCGGATTCGTACTATTCATTTCTATTGCCATTGCATCGAATCACGGCATCATCGGGAATTTTCATTTCAGTTTCACGAATGGAACAATTAAGTAGGGTTCACGAAAATTTCTTTTTGCTTGATTTTTGCGAAATTTTCACTCCGTGACACTTTAAAGAAGTTTCTAACGCTTCGTTTCAAAAACATCCGATAACTGACCATTTGTTAAACTAGTACCTCCCTCAATACAGTTACATGATCTCGTATTTTTTTAATATATAGATAAAATCGTAGTCTTATAAAAAACACAAATATTTAAGGAAATAAAAAATATGGAGGAGAATTTTAAATTTTTACCTAAATTTTCATACTGAATTTTGAAGTGTACGTAGGAAAAACTATAATTTCTTGTGCAGCTGTGACTACAGAAGACTCTGGTTCCTTGGCCCCTCCTATATGAATGTAATAAACCTGCGCACTTTTCTCCAAGCAGAATTTTTGCGCAAAAATTATCAGGTTCTACCCTCAAGTACTCGCAAAGCAGAATTCTATAAAATATCGAGGACGGTTTATTCTCGATGCTTAATTTGATGTGAAACAGGATCACACTTTTATTTAACCCCAACATAGTACTTCTTTTAAACAGAACGACAGTTCACCCTAACATAGAATTCTTAAAAAAAACTACGCTAGAAAAACTGACATCAATTGAACTAATACACTATTCTCAAAGTACAACTTTATGAGGAATATTTAAGTTCATCTCTGTAACACTATTTTTAAAGCTCAATGTCGATAAAATGGGAAAGAGAGTTATATTGTCTTACGTTGCCTCAATGGCTAGAGATTGCTGACAACTACGAATGACAATATTGTTTGCCTCAAAGTTCTACAAGAATGTCCGCGACAGCATATTTCTATCTACAAAAATTAACCTAAATTATAGATAAAACGTTATTAATAATAGAAGTGTTAAAATACTTCAATTTAAGAGAGTAATTTGAAAAGGAAAAAATCAATCATAATCAAATTGAGTGGATTATTTGTTCTGCGCATTTATCAAAGATAAATAACGTCTTTAAATCGTAAAATATTGACGAACAGTTTAGACGGAAGAAGAATTTCAATGAAATGGAACGTGACGCCTCGGAAGCGGTCCCCGCGAGGAATGTTTTGTATTATGATACAGTACATGTTTTTCAAAACCAGTAAGTAAAAGTATTTTGATTTCACAATGTAGTTAATTTTACTTTTTCCTGAGTAAAAGGAGATTATTCAAAGAGGAATCTGGGGCAACGCTGGGAAATCAGCGAGTAGAAAATACAATTAAACGGCAAAGAACAATAGACAATTGAATTTACAATTGCTGTCACTTCTTCCACGTAATTTGAACGACAATTGTCTTCTTCTCAAGCAACTTGCCGGGCGATACTCTCCATTTTCTTCAAATTGCTTCGAATTCGGGCGTCTCGTCACGTTAATATTGGAAAAAGAAATTCGGAACTAAAGCAGGTGCAATTATTGAAATGAAGATTACCTGAAATTGGAATGGCGTCTTAATTTTTTTACAATCTTGCATTATAATTGCTCTAAAATAATACGTCGTTTCTCCGCGAAGTTCTAGTGTAAGTTTGTGGATCATATATTGGACCTATTTTTGTTTTAAATCTTTCTGTAATTTTAGTCAGTAAGATATTAATATCATTTCTATATCTATCCATCATAATTCCATCACTCTGCATGGCTAAAAACGAAGAATTTTCTATTTCTTAAAAATGTACTTATCACTTTGCCTCGGATCAAATTCTCGTTGTAATCGAATGTGGATTTAATACTTATTCAACAAATATTTAATAAAATACGTCGTTATCCATGTATTATTCCCAAAGGAATCGTAGATACAATGTGCAGCGAAAATTCCAGATGAATAATAACAAAAGTTTTCTAACATACTGAAAATCTACTGAAAATCCGCCGGAGAAAAATCGATCCAGGATATTCCTCGCAGCAAAACAACAGGCAAGCATTCAGCAATTATTCCATCGCTGCCGCTTTTATCCCGGATGTTCTACGACCGCCAGGAATTCCAAGGGTCCTCCACATCGAGTAGACGTCCTCACCGGAACAATACCAAAGTGCTGTCCCACGCGACGTAAATGATCTCAACTATATAAACTGGTTACACAACTCACCTTTTTCGGAGCGAGGCGCCTAATATTCGGACGGTTGGATGCGAAACGGTGTAGTGGGCCCTGACGCCATTCAGCAACGCTTCGTTCGATTCTGAAGGGACCAATGGGAGATTAGGATAGGAAACCCAGAGATTACTATACGTGTTCGAACCGAGTGCTGCGGATTCCATCCACAATCTCACGGGAGCGAAGATCTTGTTCGATACGAAAGACAAATCGATGATACTTTTGTTTTCTCGCCTACAATGTTTCCAAGTGCTGTTTCCTCGTTTGTCATAAATCGCACTAAACGTGTTTGCGGGTTGAGGCGGCGACCACCTGGGTGGGCCCTGTGGGAAATGCAACCGACGTATTCGCTTCGAAATTCCAATCGCGAATAAGTATTAGTTCCAGATTTTTCACGTGATGAGACTCGCACAGCTTTCCACTAGGGTCCTTAATGAAGAGAGGACAGTCGTGGAGGAAATACACTGCAGAATTTCTCATATATAATATTTCTCACAGTGGTTTGAATCAGCTGTAGTTGGTCACATGATTGTGTCGTGTGACCCATTTTCCCTACACAACCAATAAAAGACGAGAACCTAATGGCAACTAGTACGAAGAGGGCTATGAGAATTTGGGCGTAGTAAATGTTGCTATTATGAGAAATTACATGCTCTAAAGTTGTTGGTTCTCCATCGAGTTAAAAGACTTGGAGGAACAGCGCTCCATTCATCCGGTGTCTCACCTCGCAATTATCTTCGTCATAGCGAAGTCTAATGTGACGACTAATTGCTCTTTTCGTAGTTCTAGAGAAAAAATACCCGAATCCCGGGGAGTCATCCGAAATATTGCACTTTTCAGTCACGTAAATGATGATATAACTTTAATCACAAAATGATCACTTGAGCGACGATTGATAAACCATTAAAACTTCGATCATGCAGCACACAAAATTTGATCGCGATATTTTTATGGATTTGTCGATCGTGGAAGATACTTATCACAAGAATTGTGAAGTTTTATATTAAACTTACGCAACTGATAACTCAAGATCATCACGTGCTTATTATGCAGTGAAAATTGCTCAAATATGTGCTATTTATGCTCTGGATTATCTGAAATTATGCACATTTATGTGAATGTTAGATCGATTCTCTCTCTCAGGGTTAAATTTACCGAGAGAATAGACTCCAGCTTTTTGAGGACGCAATACAAAGATTTTTCAGTTTTTAAGAGTAAACATCGAATGAAATTTTTAACTCGCAACTTCCGAGTACCTACTCGTGGAAGTGTGTTTACAACGTCAACAGCCAAGTGTAAATTGTGACGGATCGGGACTCGAACCCGGGATTGCTACTCTTGCCGCAGGTGTGCTATCCCCTGCACCACCCGCCTCGATTCCCAAGTCCGTACGCAACATCCACCCGGTCTGATCTGGGTCACATTCCCCTTCAGGGGATAAGTGACCACAGGCGGCTCCGATGCTGGTAGCTCTTAAGTCCGGTTTTCGCGTACCTCAGCGTCGGATGCATATTTTAATCCAACTTCCGAGTACCTACTCGTGGAGGAGTGTTTACGTCAACTTATATACTTGGCAAAATATCGGAAGGCGGCTGGTTACCTCCCTCTGTCACTATTTCCTTGTTTCGAGACGGCTTAACCCAGAGATGCTATCCGACACATCACCTTTCACTCAAACTAACACTTCGCAGCAGGAATAATTCTTATTGCAAATTTATTTTTTATCGTGCGAGTAAAAGAAAAAAGTTTAATTTTGGATCCAGTTCAAAATTTTAAGAAAAATACTACCATACCATTGTATAATGATGTTGGCAATCATCCCTCGCAGCGATCGATTGTTCTTCCGGCTCACAGCTTCACGTAAACGTTGGGAAACTGTCACGTAAATCTCTCTTTTCACGAATCACTCATCGATCAGCTTCAATGTTTTCATGGTGAGGGTCTCCCCAACCTTTGATCTTCGCCGAATCGAAACGGCTAGGGTTGCCGTTAACAAAATTTCTAATCTGGGGCAAGGAGACCGAAAACCCCGGATTCTGGAACTAAAACCCCGACATTATCAGGTAAAACGATTTATATTCTTCACAATAACAAAATATTCAAACACATTACGCGTCATTAATGGAGTAATAAAGAGGTGCTTTTGTAGCAAGGAACATTCGAACTTAAACACATTTAAAACAAATTGACCAGATGGGTGTACTGTATACTAAAAAGAAAAATAACTTACAAGTACAATTCTAATTTTATTTTTTACATAAGAAACCTAGGAACTGAAGTGTTAACACACTGTACAACCAAAATAACTCTACTAATAAAAATCTTTAAATTAATCTTTAAATCTTATACAGGTTCTCTAGGCTTTGTCTAGGGGCGTGTTTATTGTAACAATAAATCGTGAATTTAGTGTTTTTTTCAACTCTTATGATTTTTAAACACTATACTCAGAATAATCTATAGTTCGATAATAACTTGTACATGTAAATTTACAAACATATTTGCGTTAAATTACAAACATATTGACATTCTATTAGTATTATAACTCGCAGCTAACTTTTTATCTTATCTAGGAACTTATGCAAAAAAAAATTTGAATCCGCTTCTGCCTTAGGGCCCTCGATCGGAATTGATGGAATACGTCCCTTGCTTGCTTCCGGAGAGTAAATTAGTTTATTGTCCTCCACGTGGTCATACGCAGTTTGTATTGTTTTTTGACAATAAATTTTATATATTATTATTAATTCCGTGCGCCTCCGTAAAAGGCCATCTCGCGCTTTCGTAAGGGGTATGTTGAAATATTAAATCCTCCTCTGCCTTAGGACCCTTGATGGGAATTGATGGGATGGTCCCTTGCTCGCTTCCGGAGAGTAAATTAGTTTATTGTCCTCCACGTGGTCATATGCAGTTTGTACTGTTTTTTGACAATAAATTTATCAACAACAAAGTAAAACTAACATTTTGCCACATTGCCACGACCCGCCACATCTCTCTTGACCCTCCAGTGTGTAATATTCGGTATTATAATAAACATTTTTCACGTAATATATATAGAGATTCCGAGCACAAATTTCTATTTTCTCTCACAGGACATGCCACATCAAATATTAATTCTGACAGCACAGACTTACAACACTAAGTTGTGCCCCCCAACATTTGATGAAAAATTTCATGTAAAATGTACTATAAATTGCTAGTTGGTCAGCGCTGCTCTTGGTACAGTCGTGTTGCGCCAAATCATCCTGAGGAGCATTAACACACAATTCCAAACATTTGGTTTCTTTTAGGTTGCACCTCGCATACCTAAATTAAGTGATCTTATGAAAAAGTGCTCGAGTGGAGGACAAAAAAGTCCTTGTCTCATTTGCAAGAGCAACAATCATGCATGTTGTTATTCTCAAGATGTTAATAGAATTTTTTTATATTTTTGGCATACTTGCAATATTTGCAGTGAAATATGACATATTGCCATTTTTTTCTTTTTAAACCACTTTTTGTTCTTTCTTTTTTGTCACCCAGACTACTTGAGTCACTAATAAACTTAGTAGTAATAGTTGCTTACTTTACTCCAACACTGTTTTATCACAACATTTGTGTGATCAAGTATTTCATATACTAATAGGCTAGTACAAATTTGTTTTGAACTGACTTATGTCAAATATCACAAAAATTACTCATCTCAATATGTAAGTATTATTTTGAAAATACTTAAAAGTTTCTGAAACTAATACTAATTCCAATAATAATGCAGATTGTGGCAACAATTTAATTTTTAAAAAAAGAGAAAAACCAGTAATTAGTTACAGATTGTATATTTATTCAAAATACATATTTAAATGTTACGAATATTTCTGGGCAAGTGGTAGAAAGTCAGAAGACAAACACTCCCAGAAAAAGGCACCTCTACACTGTAAGACACTCGGCTACCTCATTCTGAAAACCAGAATGAGATAAATACAACACCAGTCTAGGAAGCAAAGATACATGTCTGGGACAGGGAAAAAGTGTCAAATATTAACACCTGTACAAAATACACACTAATTAACATTACAAAATGTACTAGAATTATTGAAGATAATTAACACCAGGTGAGGGAAATATTTGCCATCGAAAAAAAATCACTGAACTTTCATTCATTAGCATATACTGGATTATAGAAAATACTCCTGATGAGAAAAACCAGTCTTACAGCTATCTTGTGGCGAGTTGATACAGTTAAGATCATCCAGACGACCCAGATGTCAGTTAAGTATAATACAGCAAGCATGGTTTACGAACGAACATCAGATTTGCATGCAAAATTCCCGTGTTCAATCACCGGTCCAGCTATCATGTTCTATTTTCAAATAGCACAAAATGCAAATTTACAGTGGACATACAAATAAAGGAAATGAATAAAAGCACCTACTAATCAGAAAATACTTCACAGGGTAACAACAGGACAAAAGTTAAGTACAAAGATAAAAAAGTTATTAAAAATAAAATACACTTTTGAGAAGCAATATAACCTATGTAATAGTTATATGCCAATGGGTGCAGAAGTAACATGAGGTCTCAAAAACACTTCTAAAAATTCTAAGCAATCATGTCTTTGGCGTACTTGTAATCAAGTATAGTTACAACGGAGAATGGCATTTGTCAGGAAATTGAGAACTACGCAAATGGAATAACAGAATATAATCGTAGAATATAAGTTATTATTTTAATTAAATGTACCACCCTCCCTACCAGGTTTTGCATCTGAATTCTGGGAAATTTATTAGAAATTTCTTCATTGAAGAACATTCCCAAGCAAGAATGCAATATTCTACTCAACAACTTGTATCAAGTTGATTGCACAATGATCAAGCTCAGGCAAAGATTAATATGATGCAGCGGAAAATTACACACTCCATACCACACAAGTCGATTTTCCAGTTTTTAAAATTCCATTAGCATACAAAAATTCTTCAATAAAGGGATACTTCCAAAATATATTTCATAAAATTGGTATTTTAGAAAAAGGCAAGAGCATCAAGTTAATATTACACATTACAACCTTATTAAAATATTCTTTCTAGAAAATACCTCAGATAAAACTGTTATGAATTTTCTCACAGTTTGTAATGTTTTGACCAGCACAACAACACATTTGAACAGTGAAAACATTTTGAGGAATGAATTTTTTTTCAATTTAAGAAATTGACAGATTAAACAATGAGAAAACTGCAAGATCTCCATGTAAAATGCACACTGCAGATATGAAAATCCATTTGGACTCCACAGTAGGAGAAGGAATTCTTGCTTCAAAGTTTCAAACCTTATCAAGTCTATTCACCACCCATGTCACAGAAGAACAAGAACACTTCAAATTGCTTTCCTTCTAATAAAACAATTATTCTCAAGCAGGCTTAGCAAGAGTAAATTAAACCACTGTCTATTATGCATCTGTGAGACTCGTAAATATTTACAAACTTAACATGCAATGAATAAAATATGAGGCCTGAATGCAATGTTCCCTCGCTTGAGGAATAAGCATCAGTTTAATTAAAAAGTGGATGTATAATTGATTAAAATATGTTTTATCGATTGGGTCAGTAATAAATACTCAATATGTAGTATAAGGAACACTTGTTAATTTAAAATCAATTACAAAGATGGTGAAAATAATGTTACTTGTGCTCCTAAAATCAATATGCCTTCAGCAGTTCACAAGTTGAATGAAACCACTAAAAACAATAAAGAGGATATTATTGGACTTTTTTCTCTTACATTTTATTTATAGTTACGTGTTATTTTAATTTTGGGGTAAGATAATACATGAATGAATCAAAAAATTAAAATGAATTGAAAGAAGTATTGCATGGACATTCCCGATTCAAGTTAGCAGGAAGAACAATGGAAATTTGAATTAACTCTAAATGAGAATATTATTTCATATGTTTTAAGAATTTATACCAACAGAATTTAATTTAGAAAGCACCATATGGAAAACAACACCAAGTAGAATCATATAAAGATGACTTCACAGCATAACAAGAGGTCACAAATATTTGATTCCAGACACAAAAATTTGCCAAAGAAATGTCTCACAAGTAGAATATCTCTCTCACAAACAGGTAATTTTCAAATCAGAATTTAAAAACATTGTCTTTGTCTGGAGGTACATATATATATAAAAATAACTTTACCCCAAGAAAATGACAATATGAAAAATATGGCACTTGAAAATGTTTGTTTGGTCACTTGATTATTTTATACAAACTATAAAGCACATAACAACAGTTAGAACAATATTAAATTTAAATGTATACATATATTTATATAGATGATTTAGAGTTTAAAAACAATAAAATCTTTTAAAACGTACCACCTCATAGCACCACGTATTCTCAAGTTCTATTACCTCTTCACAATACCAAAAATTATTTCAATGGTGAGAGGGTTGTATGCCGATATTAGAAATTTTTTAAACCTAGGTCAGAAATGTGACCCCATACAAAACTTACTCCTCCAGCATCAACGTCCTTCTCTCCCTTCCTCCCAAGTCTTCCTCCTGGACTAGTTTTACAAATCAAAATTCATTGGAATCATTCTCTTGATACAACTTGTACAGTAATGTTCATCTTCAATTACAGAACTGAGGAGAGTTTCAGCAAGAAAACAAAATAAGCAAAAACAACACTGAAAAGTTGTTCCTAACATTACAGAGAAAATACAAAGAATGGTATAAATTCAATTCTATCCTAAATTAGTATGTTACATTCATTATAAATATACTATACAATCAGCACAGAAAACTTCATGAAGCCGTATATTTGTCATTTAAATAATAGCACAGCATTTAATACAAAACAATACTCCTTGATCTGTTTTGGAAAGACTAGAGAATAAATATAATTTGAGAGATAAAAAATTCCAACTTCTTTTAGAGTGAAAGAATCTTTCAGTTTATGGAAATAAACATTGGCACTTTCTAAGGGAGTTTTATGTAACAGGCTAAAATGTTCTGATAAATCCTTCCCCTTTCCAAACACAAACAAAATATATATGTATATATTTAAAACTTATCTGCACTGAATTGTTAATTTTTTAAAATGCAAGGCACCTACAAATTAACAAAATTAAAGGCAAAAATTACAAATAATAAGGGTGCACAGACTTTTACATAGCCTTTTCATATAAGCTATTTAAAATAGGAAGGTGTACATCTTAGTTATGGTAGAACATATTTTGAATGCAACGATTATTTCTTGAAAACAGTCAATTAATGACCTGGCCAGTTTCTCCCCCCTCCCTGATAACAACCCCCTCCCTTTTGCATATTTGGCTCTACAACCTCACAGTATACTCTCAGCCACGCAACCATTTTGTACTCCCCTTGTGCAAAGGAGATGAAATGCAACTCTACTACTTATCATCAATTTTAAACGACTGCAGTTGTGTCGTCATGGTTACAACCCGCTTCTCTGTCATCCGCTGGGTCATGGATTGTTTCAACATGCACTGCTCCAAAGATTTCTCGCCTTGTTCAGATGAATGAGACATGTAATTGGCACTGGATTCAAAGTTGTTGGAGCTGAATGTTTGCGATGTGTCAGATGACTGACGAAGGTTCGCAGGTAACGATGTGGCGTATGTGCGGGTAGCAACAGTTTCTCCAGCAAATCCATCTGTTGCGCCATTACTGCGATGTATGGAATTTGAGTCCTTCCTACCCTCCTCTCTGCAAGAATAGATCATTTTCAGCTTTAAAAAGAAATTTTTTTTAAAGCACATAGGACTACAAGCTAAGCAGGGTATAAGTGAAGATGAGATAAATAAAACTCATTTTCTCCAAAATGCATGGAGGAAGATAACACAAGTCCAAGTCAGATGAAGAACCTTACACACATATGACTAACATCATGAATAGTACTTGATTCACAGAAACTACTCTAAAGAGCTAAGTTCAAATAGAACTCCATGGTTCTACAAATATAATCACTGGATCCCAAATGTTATAGGCTCGCCGAACCCTGTAACTGAATATTTCCTGGGATATTTTAAACCACCATTGTTGGGGTAAAAAAAAAAATGCTAACTGTGCATACGAGTCACATAAAAGATATAACCTAATCATACCTTCAAATAATGGAGAAAAAAAATTGAACAAATTAAGGGTTCCATATCTAAAGCAGAAGAATGGAGTACCAATCTTATTTGAATTATAAATGAATCATGAAGAAAGCTGACAAAATATTGAAATGTTGATCTGTCAAGAGAAGAAGGTTCCACCAAAAGCCATTCAGCTCCATGAAGTAATGCTTGGGAATTCATTAAGAACAGAAGGGGAGAGATTTGTATGAGCAAGGCATTAAGGATTATTTTGTTCACAGTTGAGGAAGACAATGATATTTTAACAGCATTTTTACAAAGCCATTACAAATTAAACTACTCTCCATTACTCTTTCAATACTTTTCATCCACATCTTTTTATATGAGCTGAAATGCTGTTTATTATGAACTTGAAGTAAGACAAATTTGGATGTGCATTTTCAGTTCCTTGTAATATACAAATAAAATAAAATTTCAAACATCACTGGATATCAGAACTGGAGTTGGGTAAGTTAGTAACAAAAAGTAAATTACTGTCCGCATATTACTGTTAAAAATTTGTCTTTGCTTTCGCTGTTTGGTAAATATCTGCAGAGTGGTGTAAATTTGCATACCAGGCAAAAATGTAAACAAACACCTAAACATTAATCTTTAAGTATTGGATATTATATATCCAGTCTGGGTTCTTTTTCAGCATTAGGTCATAAGAAATCACATCATTTTACATAGCCAATGTTTCATCAATGTAGAGATGATGTAGATATGATATATTTACTAATTCACGGCTACTACAGCACCTGGTAGCACACCGCTCACCATACACTTGGAAAACAAAATACAATATTTCAATCAAGACTACATGAAATCAACAACGAGAATGAAAACATTTTCAAAATTCTTTCTAAAATTACAAGTGAGGATTTCTATTGGACCTATTCCCAAAATTGTTTTTTATACAGTGAATGTAACAAGCACTTTACACAATTATTACTTGTACATAAAACCTAGAACACACACGAGTGACGTGTCATTTTAAAGCCTAGATAAGACCTCAACTACAGTTCTGTAGACATTTTATAATGTTAGGAGTCATTAGACAAAAATTTGCACACAAAAAACCAGTAACAGTGATTTTATGAAAGAGTACTTTTTATAGGAGTAAATTGTAGAGGAAAATGACATTGACTCACCTGCGACCATCAGCTTCATCCAGAAGCCCACGAATACTGGAATATGCATGTTCAACTTTACTTAAGCTGGAGTACAACTTTTCAGGAGAACTCACAGGGCCAGGAGAGACTCCATTAAGTGCCGCTGATCCCTGAGAATGCTGCACATGCTGAGGATGCGGCGCAGCGGTCTGACCAGGAATGGGAGTGCTCTGATCGAACGAGCGTGTTTCGTACCTGACAAAGCACAAACATACTAATATCAAACCAAAATAATCACAGAAGGAAACAAAGGTTTCATAACTTAAATGCGATATGCTAGGGATGGATCAAGAGTGAATAGCCACTGATGTAATCATTCAATCGAGGGTGGGAAAACCCAGAGAAGGTACACAAACCACTGGGTGCGTAATTCAATTGTAGAGCTCAGTGTCTGAATTATTACACAATACTTTTATGCAAAACTAAAGTCTAAAATATATCTTTCAGAGACAATTGTACAAACTTCACAATTTCTTATGTTTCTTATTATCTCACAATTCTCTATTCATTAGAAAAAGAAACCATTAAAAAAAGGAAATAACTTAAGGTATTTGGTCACAAAACTACTCACTTTACACAATGCATTTTCTGCTCCTGTATTTCAAATTCTAAAAATATATTCAAATTTCTAAACACAAAATAAACTAAGTGATGAATGAAATATTGCAGAATTGCTTCTGTATTAGAGGAATTTACCATTGTGTCTCTTGAGGCACACTGTCAGAGGGCAACGTGGGGAAGTTCCTCTATGTTCTGTTCACTGTACACAATGGCCCCCTAATGACAGGGATGACAAGGGTGTTGTGTGTATAAGGTGAATAATGATGATGAGTGAATGTTGTGGTGGAACGAAGAGCAGGGTAAACAGGACACCTTCACTTTGTCGTTCAAAAGTGAAATTCCTCAATAGTCACGAGTGCGTTCTTCACAGTACGAGATTTGCAGGAGTTGGAACTTTGATTACGAACTATTTCATTCCATCAAATTTATGAACAATTTAGTTCTTCCTCATTCTTGAATCATTGCATTCTATAGTAATTCCTTTCAGTAAACTGTTTATTAGTAGTTCAATCTTTATTTTAATTAGCCTCAATCATATGGTTTCAAGATAAATGTTTCTACTTGTTAAATAAATTCATCTCTCTTTCTGATAAATATTACATTGATTCTTTCAATGTTATTGTCTAGAGTAGAATTTAAATTTAGTAAACACCCTTTTCTTTGGAGTTATTATCTCTCTATTTTAATTATATTGTTAGCTTAGTTCATACATTTTCCCTCATTAATTATATTAGTTATATCAGAACTAACCCATTTGCTGATAACAACCTATTCTACTTTAAAAGTCATTGTGATTATTTCTTGTCAAATCAATTCATCTTCTTGAAATTTTATGGTTTGGAAGAGTGAGAGGGCTGACTCTGTACATATTGCACTTCACTTGGCAGAAAGGGAAACTCTGCTTAAGCTCCCTTCCATCACAAAAGCACTCAGACAATGTAGCAAATATAACCCTTCTCTCAAGATAACCATACAAACAGAATCAATTCAAGAAAGTGAGATACGCTACAAGTAAAATTAACTACGATTAATTAAAACGGAAAAGCTATGTACTTTGTGCCACATAAACTACCAAAAAGTTGGACCAGAAAATGTCTATAACACAAAGACTATCACAGATTCAGAAAGCATTTGACACTAAAGGAACAACTCCTATCCTATCTATTGGCAGAAGAAAGAAACTTCAGACAGCAGCCAACCACAAGTTGCCCAGGCTGTTCTATCAGTAAATAAATGCAAATAAGCGGATGCAGTGAAGGTAGTGACGGAATAATACACTTGTATAATACAAATGTTTAGGTATCATTACACACAACACTTCTGAAACACACAGACTGATGAATGGAAGGATGGTAAACTAACCTAGTGGTGAAAGATTCGTATCCACTGCCATAACCATCTGTGTCTCCATCTGAAGGAGAAGTTTCTCCCCCAGTGCCTCCCTTCAGCCGATACTTGGCCTGGCGTATAGCAGTCAGTCTCGATCTAGCTTCCTCAAGCTGTTTTTCAATTCTGAGAACTTCAGAGCGAGCATTTATTTCCTGAGCAATACCTCCAACCATGCGACGATTGAGAACAAGGCTTCTCTCTTCAACCTGAAAACAAACACCCATTGATTAAAAAGATTTCTTCTCCAATAAAAGCAAAGAACTCTACTGGAAACACCTTGTACTTGTACATATTTCTCCCATGTACCCTACACGTGGAGAAGTTATGTGATAACTTTCGGTCAGATGAAAATGGCGACTAGCCGGGAATTGAACCCGGGACTCCTGCTTTGATCATAGGGGTATTAACCACTACACCACCTGCTCGCCTTCCACAACTCTTACACCTTTTCCATCCAGACCTAAATCTTGGAAGACCGGAGACACACCCCCAAACAGGAGATCAGTGAACCAGATCCACATAAAGTGCCCACAGCATAGTGTGCTGCCTGGTTCACTTATCTCCTGTATGGGGGGGTGTCTCCGGTCTTCCAAGATTTAGGTCCGGATGGAAAAGGTGTAAGAGTTGTGGAAGGCGAGCGGGTGGTGTAGTGGTTAACACCCCTGTGATCAAAGCAGGAGTCCCGGGTTCGATTCCCGGCTCGTCGCCATTTTCACCTCACCGAAAGTTATCACACCCTGAACTTAATGTGAATGAACAACTCTCATTCCTTCCTCAAAGTAAACTTCACAAATAAAAACTCCAATTTAATTCAATCTATTTTCATCAGAAGTACAGAACCAATTGGTCACTTAAAATCTTAACCAACACACACCTGATGAATTGCTTGTTGAGCCGCTCGCACAAGGTTATCAGTGGCACGTTTGACAGCATTGCCAGCCGCTTGCAGCCGTTTCGTCGTCTCTGCATCAGGATCCGCTTTCACCTTGCAAGCCACCAACAACTGAGCAGTGGACGATGCCACTTGTTTCGCAGAACTCACAAGCTTTTCCTCTCCCGCTGCTCCTTGGACTAACGCATTCGCAGCTTCCACTAGAGAATGTGTTGCTGCAGCAACCAGTCGGGCGGCAGAGACCAGGCCTTCAGACCACTGACCGTCGTCAGATGAATGAAGCGGACGTCGACTTACCTGACAGAAGGTAGAGAAAACAATAACAAGGTGAATATTGCCACCAAAAGTGGAAATTATGGAATCACACAATTTCCCGCAATATCAATTCACAAAAAGCTATCCCTATTCCTAAGTATCCCATTTATTTTGATTATTACCATGTCTTTCAGTTAAAATGTGTTTCCCATGAAAAACATGCCAAAATGTGTCAAACATGAAACAACAATTTAAACAATAAAAAACGAATTAATAATAATAATAATATTAAGTATTGTCACTAGCTATAATGTAACAAACATTTTTGAAAACGTAATACACACTAGATTGATTAACTACCTGGAAGATAATAATTTACCCCCCTCAAAGTTAATTAGTTAACCTCTCTAATAAGTCCTCTAATCCAAATGATTTCAGGCAAGGAAAATCAACCAATGATACAACAGCAGAACTAGTTAGTTCTGTATACAGATTATTAGATAAAAGTAAGTCCATAGTAGCTATTTTCCTCTATGTGGCAAAGGTATCAGGTACTGTAGATCATTCACTAGTTACAAAAACCTAAGTAAAATTGGTATCAAGGGTCCAGAAAGCTACTTAAATAAGAGAACTCCAGTTGCCAACATCAAGGAGTCTGCAGTAAAGAGGAAATACTCAAATGTGTGCCACAGGGCACTTTACTTGACCCACTTAGGACACTCTACAAGCTGCTAAAACAAAAAGTTGCAAAAATAATAGCCTATGCTGATAAGAGACAAACTTTGTACTGGAAAATATAGGAAAGAAACTTTATATGCCTCTCAAACAATACTGAACAACATCATAAAATGTTAAAGTCATCAAAAGCTGTATATATAACTTTCTGAAACTGTGTGGATACTCAACCAGACGTGGTGGAAATCAAGATACAAAATTTTGACTGCAAGAGTGATTTTTCACATGACCGTGCTAAATTTAATAATGTGATTTCAAGTAAAGTATCTACCAAGTAAAGTCAATATGTTGACTTCCCCAATGAGATGGGAATAACATGTTAAAGGAATAATGATAAGAAATAGATATTTAGTATTTCACAAGTTCAATAAAATATTAAATACAAATCAACTGATGATACTCTATCATGCTCTATTCATCTCAACAGCACTATATGGTATAACAGCCTGGAGTAGTGCAAGTGTGAAAAGGAGATAAATAAAATACAAGTGCTGAAATAAAATTCTGAGAATTAGAAAAATATATAATTACATTTCAGTTATATGTAAAATAGTTCAAAAATAAATATGTAAACTAGTAGTGTAACTAGGAATAAACATTTTAAATAAAGTGAATTTAGAAATAGGCAAAAAGGTCTATGATTACATGGCAATTATTGTATACAACAGATTAGAGCAAAAATATGACTTTGCAGAAAACCAAAACATATTGCACATAAAATTAATTTTTGGACATTAAATGATAAATTATAAGGCATTACTATGTTGCTCCTAGTTTTATTGCAAGAAAGCGTTTTTGACTGCATAGCAGCCATCGTCAGTAGCATACACTGAGTATGCAGGAAATGTTTTAGGCAATTTCTAACAATAAAACTAAGAGCAACAAAGGAAAGACATTTAATATATCATTCTTTGATGTTGCCAACACCCCACAACTACCATGTTTGGACATTAGTAAAAAGAAAAAGAAACACCTATTGAAAGAGTGGATTTTAAATAATGAAGTATAAATAATTTTGGACAATACTATAGTGACAAAGTATAGTAGAAAAAGTTATTCTTAAGTTCAGTTGTAAGTTTACGTTATGTTTATATATTTTTTATAGCAGGTCTGTGAATAGAGCAAGCTTCTGCAGGGTTTTCCGTACATTCCCGTAGAGAAACTCTATACTTTTCACCGGTATAGCAAATAAATAAAATTTAATGATTGGAAGTAAAGAGGTATTGAAGTAAACTCTGCCAAATCCTCAAAAAAGTTCTCCAACAGAATTTGGCAACATCACAAGACAAAAAAAAATACAGTAGAGTTGTTTATACAAGACAATTGTGGATAATGGATGTTCAAATACCTCATTTATGAAATAATTTATTATTAAGAGAACAAAATTAAGCCACTTACACAAAAGTGGGTTGAAAGTAGGCAGGAGCAATAAGACACAAAAAGGAGTGGAGCTACTAAACATACAACTACAGAAATTTACTACAACACTTCTTAAATGCATGCATTACGTTGGTGGACAACAAGAGCAACATGTGTGTACATGGACTAAAAGTTCTAACCAAGAAAAAAATTCCATTTTGATTTTGATTTAGGCCTTTAGTACAATATTTTGGATGACAGATGTTTCAAATTATCAGTATTTTGGAAAATTGATGTTCCACTGTACATGCATAAAAAACACAAAGCTAGTAGAATAATATACAAAAATCTTATTCATATAATAACTGACTGACCTTGCCGGAATCAATGAGCTCACGCTGAGCTGCAGATGCAGCTTTCACCAAAGCAGAATTGGCGGCAGCAATAGACTTTGCTGCTTCCAAGATCATTTCATCAAAATTCAAGCTTTCATCTGCTTCCTGAAAATGAAAGATATCATTCATTTCAAAATAGTTCACCTTCCCTCCACAACCAAACTACCTTCGTACAAATCTTACTTTGAATTTCTCACCAAACAAACCGAGATTGAGATACAAGATAGGAGTCCTGTATTAACAAATATTGTAACATCCTGAAATTCCAATAGTTTTGGAGAGAGAAAATATCAGTCAATATCTATGTCTGTATACGGGATATATATAGTATAGTAACAATGATACAACTTTTTACAATGTATTAGAGAAGAGAAAAATTAAACAAATTGAATTGAATCTCTAGATATGAAAATTCCAGTCATAGCAGGCTCTTACTAACTTTATTGAGCCAGTATGTTATAATTAATGAATTGAATTATTTATACAGTGGGAGGTTACAATCTGATTTATATAAAAATATTTAAAATAACCTTTATAGATCCTTTTAGAACTTACAATGAGCTCAGTATAATACAATACTGAAACAAAGACAGAGTCAGCCGTGGTTGAGGAGTAGAAAAGACTCTAGAAACACATTGTGATCAAGAAAGAAAGTGAAGAGTCAGGCTGGCCAAAACATCGCAATATTTCATTCTAGAATAATTCACATTTAAGAATTAAAATTTAGGCATTTACTTCTGTACTCTAGCAGCAACACTAACATTTTCAGATATATGTTCACTATAAAAATTTACTGTAATTACTTCAGTCTTTTGCTTTGCATTTAGCTCAAGTATTGCTAATGAGTAAGATTCTTATTAGTAAAATGAAATAACACTTAAATGCCTTACAGCACAGTACTAATACTAATTTGGAAGGCAAATGATATCACAAACATTCCATTCAGGGTAAATGGTATGCGGCACAAGAAAATTCTTGAAAGCAGTTGGTTCCAGCCAGATGATATGTCTCCTGTCTGTAATAATATGTTTGATTCCTGGGTGGAGCATTAATGGCACAACCAAGAATATCAAACATATCTCACAGACAGAAGCAGTTTCCTTCAACTTCTCCACAACTTGCAAGAAACTCTTCACAACTTGCAAGAAAATACACTGGAAATCTACATTAAACACAAATACCATTAAGAGTGACAAAATCTTTTGTCGTTTTCCATTTGCTGGTATTGTGCAAGAATATGGTTGATTCATTTGTCCATCGAGGTGCACTCTCCATGCACTAGGCATTATTGAGGTTAGATTAGTCTGTGGATAACACATTTATGATGGATGCTATGAGTTTGTTGCAAATATTGTATTCGTCTGAAAGCTCCTGGAATGGAGAGCAAGACCTGTACGTCAAATAAGTCCTTTCCAAAAGAGTAGAATTATTAAGATCGATTTCATTTCGTTAATCCGATTATATAATGATGCATGGTAATATTTGCATTATATTCCTATGAATACAAAAAGGCTATTTGTTGATACATTGGTAATTGTTTACATTCAATTATTATTGTTGTGCGTACTTTAGCGGGTAACAATGGCCATGTCTGAATAGTGCATCCTGCGTGCAGCAAAGACGAACATCTTTTACTTGCTACACTCTCCCGATGGAGTAATAACATCTTTGTCTGGTTCTAGTAGACACTCAGACCAATAAAAGGAAAATGCTATTAGTTTATCTGATCAAGGAAAAACTGAATGGTGACTATGCTTCAATGTATTATCAGATCATGATTGAAAAGTAAAACTTTTTATACAGATAACAACAAGATGCACTTCGTCAAGGTTGGTACATTTTTCTTCTGAGCATTTTTGCAACCCGAATGAAAATAAAAAATTGAAAATTAAATTATTGTATACCAAGAGTCTATTTTTTCACACAATTCTGGCTTGATAAGGAACTTACACCATCTGAAGTTAGCCATCATCTTATTCGAATACAAATACTTCATAATTATTTGTTTACAAAATAGATTCTTTCAATATATAATAATAAAAGAGTGTAAATAAAATAAGCTCTCCATTTCTGGGCAAAAAAAAACAAAAAACATCTGACTAAGGACAAATAGATATGAAAACCTATTCACGATTACTAACAGAAATGTTAACTTACAACCATATATTTTAGTAGTAGTAAATTAGACAAAGAAATTCTCCTGTATTTCCAGTCTATTCTGTCACATAATGGGCACCCAGAAAACCCAGAATAGACATTCAGAACAGCAAATTAAAATTTTCACTAGTTTAAATGCTCACCGATTTATCATAATTAAAGAATTATCCATGGATTCTTGTGTAAAAAATTCCTCTTCCATTTTTACAACAGGAAAAGAAAAGGTGTAAATTATGCATTTTTAAAATGAACTTGCAACTCTAAACACAAATTATAATAAAGACAATGATAAAAGATATTACTTAATCTTACTGGCAGATATTTTATATCCATCTATTGTGCACGATTCACACTCAGGTTTTTAAATGCATGCAGGATGTAAAAGAGCCTGTAGCTGTCGAGTAAGCGGGAGAGCCTGGCCCTTGAGGGGGAAGTGCAAAGCCAACGACCACTGACAACCTGAGTGCTGAGGACAGCGACTTAAAGTCCAAAACAGCTAGCCACTACACATTTTAATTACCTGAACAGATTTGCGAGGTCTTAGAGATGCCAGTTTCTTGGCTGCTGCATCGATGGAAGCTGCGGCACCAAGCAGTTCATTCTCAGCAATTACTGTGGGGTCATCAGGATCCACCCAGTCAGAACCTACAATGAAAATACAGAATGTAAATATAAAAAGCCCCTCCAGAATATCTCTTTATAGTATTCCACACAAAATCAATGTATTAACAACATATTGAAATTATCTCCAGGTGAAAGAATTAATGAACTATAGAAAAACTCTTCATTGCTAATGGCGTTTTCCATTTGCTGCTCTTGCTGAGTGTGCACTGGTGCACCCCAAGTGCAAAAATGTTATTCCATTTCACAGAGAAGTTGCACCATCACGAGGATATGGTTATTCCAATTGTCTATCAAGGTGCTCTCTCCACGCGCTGAGAGCAACCGACTTGCTCTGACAATTTTCTCAGCGGAGGGACTGCACTGGGCATCATTGAGGTTAGGTTAGTCTAGTTTATTGCAAATATTGTCTTTGCCTAAAAGCTTCTCAGCTGGAGAGCAAGAGTTGTATGTCGAAAATGTACTTTACCACGGAGAGAGAATGATTAAGATGATGGATTTCGTTTCGTTAATCTGGCTGTTATATATTGATGAATAGGTGATATTTGCATTATATGCACATGAACACGAAGAAACTATTTGTTGATATATTAGTAATTGTTTCAATTAAATTATTACTGTTGTGCATAGTTTAGTGGGTAACAATAGCCATGTCTGAATAGTGCATCCTGCGCGCAGTTAAGATGTTCCATTTACTTCATACCTGGTGGAGTGGGGAACTCGCACGGAGCAATAACGAATTTGTCCAGTTCTAGTGTGCACTCAGAGCAGTAAATGGAAAATGCTATAAGACACTTGCAGAATCCACTGTAGGGGTTTGTTTTAAGATTCAAACTATATTTAACAGAAAAGGCAAAGAGACGTGCTTGCAGAGGGGGTAGCACACCCAGACAGCAGTCCAACCATATGCACTGAGTGGAGATGCATAGGTTAATGGGCAGGTGAAGGGTAAGGATAGAGAGGGAGGAGGGTGAAATACTACACCACAGAAGAATTCTGGACGACAACAAAAGCATTACCTGGGCTAGAAAATTTGGAAAGTATGATCTATCAAACCTAAAAATCTAAAACTGTGGATTTATGAGAAGTAACCTGACTTGAGTAATAGTATAGAAGTAGTCCTTCACACTGAATAGGAGTTAGTTGAACCTTGAGAAGCATATTATTATTAATTTTTTGAAACACCACTGACTAAATGTTCGATCTTATTTTTGAGAGGAATTCTTGGCAGTGAAATCTTCGTATCACAACAAATTTTTGATTCACACATAACTGTGCTTCATTTACTGATTGTCCAGAAATGAAAACATATTCAAACCCTAAATGCTCTGTTGATCAATTTTCAAATTTGAATGGAAAACAATATGTTCATAAAGTCGGTTCCAGGATACGAGTTTTGTTCTGACTGGCAGAAACAAAACTTAAAATGTTCCAAGATTTTCTGAGTGTATAGATTGATTATAATAATAGTAAATTTATTGTCAAAAAAGCAGTACAATTTTGGATTATTAAGGTTTGAATTCCCCTCACTTATATACTTAAATAGCATCAAGAATTGAGTCAAGCAGTTCAACTCCTTTAATAAGAAAATAAGTCATTTTCGAAGAAAGAATTTAAGGTATTGTTGCTCAACACAAATGAAATAGTAAGTATGTAAATACCTTTGAGTAACTCAGCAACAGCAACGAGATCTGTTACTGCTTGTGCAATACGTCGAGACGCAGGGGCCAAACTCTGCCGAGCCTCAGCTGCATTAGCAGGGCGACTGACAGTTGTGAGAACAGCTTGAAGAAGTTCACGATACCGGGCAGCGACTTCATGACCAGCAGTTAAAGTTCTTGTGCGTAATTCAGCATTCTCAGCACCAGCAGCAGCACCCTATTCACAGAATGCAAAACAGAACCACTGCTCACAAGATTGTTTCAGAATCAGATTCACATTCTTTATTCAGAAGTATAAAATACTCCCGAACCATTTTTTTTCTCTTTTTCCACCTATATATACAGCTTGCATCCTAATGCAGGAAATCATAGGAAATATAGGTCATATATAAGCAACAAAATTTATATTTAATGCAGAGAGCTGTGAATCCCTTTGCCCTCCACATATTTTGGAAGTCTGACCAAAAATTAAGAAAATCAGCAAATCCCAAATAATTAAGGAAAAAAAACCAAGAAGGCCAACCCACCATTAGATAGGTTAAGAGATGCAATATTTACTCACTAAATCCTTTTCCGATTTCTGAATTGAGAACTGAAAGCTTACCTTAAGAACTCAACATATTTACACACATGAAGAAACTGCCCTACCCATAAGAGTTGGAATGAAGAGAAATTCTCTACCTTGCAAATATGTAACATGTCTGAAATGGCTTTCCGACCCATGTTGGCAGCCACTATGACATCTTCCTGCCTTCCACTGGAGCCAGCGGCAACAGCCTTGGCAGTCGCGACAGTGATCGCCTTGGTACTCCGAACCAAGTCTTCTGGAGATATAACAGAGCTGCCACCATGCTGGTTGGCTCCGACAGGGACCTCTGGCGTGTGCAACGCTCGCATTTCTTGAGCTATGGCTTCTACAGTGGCTTCCAAAGCACGAGTTCCTCTTGTACGTTCATCTTCCACAGCTTTCACAGTCTTCAAGAGTGAAGTGACATTTGTGACCATAACCTGAAATTTGAAAAATAACACACTGCTCAAGTTGGCTGCGTTTCGTATCGGCATTATTTACTCTCCAATTACAAAGGTCTACGTTATAAAAGACACTACAAAGAAGGTTGATTAGTAATGGCCTTACAATTTAAACTAATACAGTGGTATGGCAAATAAATGTTTATTTTGAATAAGCTTGATTGCAACCAATGAGAAGAATTAATAAGTTTTAAGTAATAACATTAAAACTTTTGAATGAAAAAATGAATTAAAGGACTGAAATTTGACAGAAATTTTGGAATGATACACAAATATAAAAAGTTCAAGAGTAAATATTATATCTCTATGATGAACGATCATTTATGACTTAATTAAACATTCAAATGGACTTACTGAAACATTTGGTTCACCATGCAACATAAAATAAACCTATCGGTTATGGGGTAATAATTGATACATACAAGAGGTTAAATAATTATAGGAGATGATATGCTAGGATCCATGCAATTTGTACAAAATTTATACACAGGATTAAAGTCACTTTGTATATTATATGTTACTGAAGTTGGTAGATACAGTTTTAAAACATTATGCAAATATAACTAAGTTTCAATTGAATGCAACAATGTCACGAATAAAGAAATAAGTTTTCTTCCACTAAAACAAAACATGATTCTACAAAACCAATCATTTGGTAAAAGAACAAGCAGAGCAACATAAAATAGCAACACTGATGAAATCTGCATTTCCCAACCCACTAGAAATGAAAGATTGCCAATAGCAAACTATATATTTCCTTAATATTATCAAGATTTCAATATCAAAATTACTTTGAGTGGAAGGACAACATTAGTGAGTTTAAGTTTTGTCATTTCATCCAAAAATCAATTTCTCCATTGCACAATTATAAATGTTTATTTCAGTTAAGTCAAACTATTTAAAACAAAAAAACAAATTAAGAATCAAAATACTTCATTAACTTACCAAACTCTCTGAAGAAGAAACGGAAAGAGGGAATGGTAAATGAAGAGAAAGGACACAATATTTTTATAAACCTAGAAAGCTACCTTTTATAAATCTTATCTCTTTACATAAAACTACTCAGCATAATTTTTGACACCTGAATATGTGATATTTTATTGATATCATACCCAGTGATGCCTCCTTTATCATAGAAATCTGTCTCTTTTGTTTTGTGATCCACCCAAAATCATTCAGCCAAATCCAAAATCGACAAAAACCACAGGTAATTTTTTCTACATGAATCAAAAGCCAGGTAAATCCAAATAATTTGTTCCAGATACTCCCAAATATGTACAAAAAAAAGCATTTAAGAGAATAAATATCATGTTTAATACTAAAAATAAAAAAAAATCAATGTAAAGGACTAACAAAAAAAGAATGAACCTTTAACAATCCCTCTACATACAGAGTGCAAGTATCAAAGCTTCCCTTCTACAATAGGACGAGCTTCAAAATACACATTCCTCAAAATTAGCAGTGAGGTTACATGGGTTCATCTACAAAACCCTAAACAAATATTTGGCAAAAAACCTTGACTAAGAAGGTGAGAGTCAAAGTCAACGTAAATCAAGGTATTACTGTATTACTATCAAATACAACAGTTTCTTTCATTTTTCGAGAAATATATTGTTCCTTTTTTTAATAAAGGGAAAAATAATGAATATTTGAAGAACTACAACACTGGTCCAACACTAAACATTGAATAATTTTATTGAAGATGTACAATTCTAGGTACAAAAGTGTAAAACATACCTCTGAAGTATGGCTATAATCATTTGCACAATAATTTGAATGACTAACAAGTGTGGAGAACACTTGGCACAAGAACATTGTTTCAAGACATTTCTTTGGTCTTCAGTCATCACAGCCTTTTGTGACATACGTTTTTCCCCTGACCACACATATTTTATACGAGTAATTTGCAAGTTCCTAAAAATAACCAATGTTTAAGTTTCAATATACAGAGAAATTAAACCTTCAATTGACGAACTTTTGAAAAGAAAGGTATCTTCATGAAAATTCACTGCAATGTCGCACATCAAAACATAGAAAGCTATTGATATGCTTTACTGACTAGAATAGAATACTCTTCAATCATCCCCAAGAATATTGATAGTAAGATGAGACGTTATTGGAGTTATCGGAGTTATGAAGCTAATATTTCTAGTCTCATGAATCTTGCATTACTAACAGAGTTAACTTTCATTGTCCAGAGAACTGTTTGTTACATGTCATTTACTTGTCTCTTTAAAACTGTTTGTTACATTTCTCTTTAAAACTGGTTTCAAACCACAAAATCCTTCAATTCAAACCTTCAATTTTATATTAATGTTACTTCACTTTTAATTACATTTTTATTTATCACATCTTCATATTTCTACGATTCCCCCCACTTTCTTCCTGTGATTAATTGTCACAGCTTCATATTTAGATTATTAATATGGTGAAGAATTTTTAGATACTCACGATGACTGCTAGCAGTTGAAAGTTAACTCTGTTAATAAATGCAAGATTGGCAAGACAAGAAATATTAGTTTTCTCTATCTAAGAAGTTTAAGTAAATTAACAATATGTAATTAAAAAGTCCTATGCACACTTCTGTGATAGGATGAAACAAGGCAACATAGCAAGTTTCCATAAAGAGAAAGTGAAAAAAAAAAAAACATTAGAAATTTCTCTCTATTCTAATCCTGTCAATTCTGAGCAAAGACTTTTACTACATTGTGTTTCCTGGTCACAACTTTCTAATTTTTGGATTGCACGATTTTTTATTTTGTCTGTTTCAGATTAATTTGAAGGATAAGCAAAGAGTAAAAGAGCTGAACAAATTTGTTATGACATCAACAAGAATTAAACACTAAAAAAAACCCAAATTAAATTCAATATAACTAAAAATAATCCAGGCCCATTTTTTGTGTGCATTCACCAGTCGACATCCACATACAAATATATACGTGTTTGTGATATATAATGTATGATTTAGTGATGAATCCAACCTTTTATAAAGTGCTCCAATGTAGTCTTAGCTAATGCTATGATGACAAAAACAGATCTTTTAAATTCTTAGACATTTCTGAAAGGTGCAACAAGGTACGTATTAAAAATGTTGAGCCAGATTTATGGTAAATGATAAGCTCAAAAATAACACAGCATATTTTTTGTGACTGGCTAATAAATGTCTAACAAGCACTTAAAAAACAAACTTATTAGAAGAATTAACAGTTCACTTAAAAATATAAATGAGAATTTGTATAAAAAAGAAATTTCTTGGTGTAGTACGCAAATAAATATATAATTGAACTAATGAATTACTGAATAAACAATCACACAATCAACACTAGTTCAAGTGAACATGATTCACAATAAAAATATATGCTGCTGACTTATGAAGCAGGATAGCATTTAAGAAATAAAGCTGGATATCCTTTGGCACAAATACGTATTAACATGATAAGCATCTGTAAACATGATAATTTTTTTCATATAAAATATTTATTTTAGTTGTTCTGACACTGGAAATTTCCAACAGAGTGCATTCTGTCAAATTTAAAACAGAAAGAAGAGAGATATAACAGAAAAGACAAAAAGCATAATAAAGAGTGGTGCAAACGACATGCTGATTACGTAACCTTTGAATATATATTATTTTCCAGGTACAGGACTATCGTGAAATGTTTTATATGATTCCTCCTGTTATTGTACAAAAGTGACATAAAAGTATAGGGGGTAATTAAATTACTTAGGGAGATGGTAAGAAAAAGCACAACATTAGTTCTAATACGAGAGATGGCTCAGCAGAGAGAGACAGTTATCTCCGCAGAAGCTACAATGCTGTGTATGCATTCCATTAGAATGCAACAGAAAACCATTCATCCATTACAATCACCCTCATCCAAGTCTTTCTTATCCAGTAATAGCCAGACCTGTAATTATTTTATTTCACTTTACAACTTTATCCAGAAGTACAAGTTACTTAGTTTCAATTAAATTGTTTCTTTTTTCTTAAGTACTCTGTACAGAACAATTTCTATTCACTCAGATCTCACACAAGTACTATTTTGTAATTAAATAACATTTGTGCACGGAATTTTAAACAAATAAATAAATAAAATTCAGGAACAATTTCCCGGAAATTACAAGAAAACGTAATAAACTACATGATATATGAAAACACCCTTAATGTTCAACAAACATTATTGAAAACAATATTCCACATATTTTAGTATTTGAGTGAGGTTCAGCTGTTAGTAGAGTTTTAAAATTTCCAAACTTCATGTCCAATTTCCCCAACTTCTCTTAGTTTCTCTTCACAAGTTTTGATGCCCTCGACTTACAAGTTCAGGAATTCTGCTTCTGCAATGGGGCTTCGAGGTGTAATTGACAAGAAAGGCCATTAAGAACAAGACACCACACTAGAATTCTAAGAGAGGCGATGAAAAATACCGTCAACACAAAAATTTCGGAAACTTTCAAGAGAGTCGCTCTGCAAAATATAAAACAAGTGAAGTCAGCCACATCCTCCACTAACACTCCACCAAATAAACAGCTAACTCTACCAAATTGAACAGAAAAACACCTCATAATGACACGGGATTGAGAATGTATTGAATAATGTGTGAGGAAAGTAATAAAAAGCAGCACTATCTCAAAATTTATAAGAGATAATCTCATCATATGTTTCTGTACGCAAAACTTAATGTCTTAATGTAGTTCATACAGAACAAGTCTTCAGCAGGAGACACTAAGAGAATGAAACGTATTTTTAAATCGATGGCATTTAAACCCTAAAAACTACCATCTTCTATTTTTCCGAGTATTTATCGGCTGCACTTCCTTATATATTGGGCCGACAAGAGAGGGCAAAGCTTAAGTCGGCTTCACTCTAACTGCTTCAAGTAGATAGTTACTTTTCAATCTCATTTGTGGTGTGACCCAATGCTTACAACACCAGGATAATACAAGGTAAAATAATTTTTATTTTGCATAATAAGCATTATCAACACTGAGGTAGTCATATGCAGTACTCATCTACTTCGGTAATCATCTTCATCATAGACATGCTGAAAATGGTGAAAATGGTGACGAGTTGGGAATTGAACCCGCAACTCCTGCTTGGATCACAGGTCTGGGTGGAAACTGTGCACAGTTGTGGAAGGCGAACGGGTGGTGTAGTGGTTAACACCCCTGCAATCAAAGCAGGAGTTGGTTTGTCACCATTTTAAACTGACCGAAAGATATCACATGTCATCTACATGTGTAGGGTACACGGAAGAAATATATGCTTATCATTCTGTTGTTCAAAGATTTCAAAGGGTGAAATAAAAAAATTGCACGTTTAGGTACTAGAACTTTCATTTGGTCAACATATCAAATTTTGCATGTTGGACAACAATTATTCCAAGCCAATTTTTGATTTTGGGAAAGAAAAAGAAATGAGGCTTTTTAGGAGGTAAACATAAGGGAAATTAAGTGTGAAAACCTCACCATTCCTAAGCACAGACTAGGATTTTTGGATACCTTACACAAAATTGAAGTTTGTACAGTCCATTCCAGAAGTTTTCAGCATGGATGTAGTAATTGGTCCAAGTGATTCAGAAAAATAAAATAGTTTACTTAAGTGAAGTACAATTTCATAATTTTCTCACTCCCCTAAGCATAATTCCAAAATAAAAGTAATGCTTCTCAGTTAATGTCATAACTAAATCATTTCATAATACTACAATCAACCCATCTCGTCCATAAACTTCAAAGCATTTACCACAACTATTCTTTCTTTTCGGAAGAGGACTGTTAAATAGTTTTTGTTCAATTCTATAGGTATTAATATTTTCAAATATTCACATATCGTATTCCTGAATTAATACCTTGGGACAAGAATATGTAATATAATTAGAAGCAATGAAAGAGTTGCTAGTCATCACACACAATCCAAGTCATTATCTACTAATTCAAAATTATACAAAAATTGAGACTAATTTCTTATTCTGTAGTTGACTACGACAACAGTGCAATGGAAATTTCAGTAGGTTTTGCTGTAAACCAGCCTGCTGCGGAAGACAGTACTATGAACTGAACAGTACTGTCAAGTCCTTTTTAACAGTCATGAAACTTTCAGCTACATAATGACTGATTAAATGAAAGCAGGCGAGATTCTATTGCTTGGTATTTATTCATCTCACAGTTTTTATGTATGTGAAGGGAAAAAAATATTCCAGAGCAAGTAGTAAAAGCAATCAAGAGTCAGGCATCAGAGAACAGTACTGAATAGATACTTGGAAAGGAGATTGAGAGAATAATTTGAAAATGGCAAAAGTTTAAAAAGCACAGAAGAAGGTGCAGCATCTTGTGTCGAGGCTGACGTCTAGGTGGCAAGGGAGACCAAGTCGGAGAGAGGTGAAGAGGCGAGCGGCAGCGACTCGACACTAAGCAGCCGCAGCAACTCCTCCTCTTCGTGGTCAGATGCTGAAGCTGCCCATTCAGCATCGGAATCAGTCACCACCTGCACATACACACACAGCTCCCCACCAAACTTTCTCTCTCTCTTACTCTTGTTCCTCAATCGAAGACTCGACAAAGAATTTAATTCCAGAAATCTTAAGAATGGCATTGAAGGAAGAGCGTGAGGAATTTCTTTTCCAAAAGCTGCACATCCTTCCACATTAAATGTCCCATCGTAAGAATTGACGAGTGGTAAAAGGTTGATCAAAAAAAGAATAGCCGCATGGCTAAATACTAAAAAGATCAAATGTATAGACTGATCCTGTTGTATTTG
This sequence comes from Laupala kohalensis, assembly GCA_002313205.1. NCBI lineage: Eukaryota > Metazoa > Arthropoda > Insecta > Orthoptera > Trigonidiidae > Laupala > Laupala kohalensis. The sequence continues at coordinate 335,043 of NNCF01128178.1, read as the reverse complement.
CTTATTGTTTTAGTTAAATGATAAACTTCTTATTAGTTGTGAATTTTAGATTTTCCTCGCATCTTGTTGTATTGTTTTAATCCACTTTAGTCATACTCTTACGTTATTTGTTAATGATTGCCTGCCTGTGATCAGATGTCTTATACATCTCTGCAAAAATACTATTGTTACGAGTCCTATAACTTTTGTATTATATAAGGTGAACAAAATTTAAATTCAAAATTCAAATTCAACAAATCCAAGTGTAACTCTTTTTAAAATGTCCATCTCATTCACATTGTTAACATAAAGAAAAAGCAAAATATTAACTTGTAAAAGAGTCTACGATGCATTTCAAGCCAAGAAACTACTTGGGAAAATATTTGACAGTTATTACATCAGTTAACATTACCTCAACTTCTCAATGGATGATTCAACACGAAGTTACTCTGAAAAGAACTTTTAAAGGACACGTCTACACAGGTAAGACAATACTTTAACAGAAGAATTTAACAAATTTCAAATAAGATACATTATTAACAAAAATATATGTATATACAATGAAACGAATGAAATTGTACTATTTCAAGCAGGGGACTTTTATTGATGTCAGAAGGACATGCAGCTAATGATTGATTAAGAATATTTTTTAAATAAGCATTTAATAAATTATTACACCAGAACAACAGTTCAAATTAAGTCTCTGAGTCACTGGTATCAAAAATTTTGGAACCATTTGAATAAATGTAATTTTATAATTAATTAATACATTTATCATTATGAAATGACTTAATCGATCAGCATCGTCTTCCAAAATGGGTCATTCACATTACTGAATATAGAGAATAAGACTTCATTGCATGTCATCACTGTGTGATGATGTGTTTGGAAAATCATTGATACTTTATGATAGATTTTAAGAGGACAGGAAGGTTAGTGTTAAAAAGACTAATCACAAAAATTTGACTCTCACATAAGAAAATAACAATGTACTTTTAATAATTAAATTTAAAATTTTATAAATTTGAAAAATAGGAAAAAATACCCATTGTGTAGTAGACACCAAAACACCACCGACATAAGTTGCACAGGGCACAGAAAATTATGAGGAACACAAAAATGTAACAACTACCACAAAAAACACTAAGTTATTACATTGAAACGAGAGAGAGAAAAGAAAGGTGGACTTTGTGCGTGGATGTGCTCCGCTACTCAACTTCATCATTGCCAACAGCTCTCACCTTCAATACTGACTCTAACAATTTCCTTGCCATAGTCAACAGGTCAACATTAAAAACAGTTTAGTATTTTAGTTCAATCCAAAGTCCACCTGTCAGAGTGGTTAGGACACACCGTGCTATTAGCATGCTGTCACACACAGCAAGCAAGAGCGCTGCAGAAATGGTAAAAAATGCAAAAACTTACAAATACTGGAGTCAAAAATAAAAGACACTGCCTTCATTGAATAATTCTATTTTTATAGCCTATTCTAGGTCCATTAACCACAATAATAAGAAGGATGTAATGTTCAATACAAATTTTCCCTTTTGCTCCTTGATTAAAATAACTCAGCCAAAAACCATTGCTGAATTAGGATTAAATTCCTAAATAAATATGGCATTGCAAACTGAATAAAATGGATTCAAATCTTATCAATCAATTAATTAATTCAACCATCTTGGAAGTCATAAGCATACACAGATTGAGACATATAAATCACAGAGCCAACAAATCCTGCAAATCAATTCCTCATGTTATATAAGAGAAGTGGCCATAATACTAACATACAAAAATTTGAGTCTGGAAGAAATTGACCAATTCATGCAGAACCAAGATGAAGTCGTGGTTTAACTGCTGACTAAGCCTCTGAATTTATCAAAACATGGCACACACAATGCACATAGCAAAACCATGACATTATAGAGAAAGGAAACAGATTTTTGGGGAAGCAAAAATACTTTACATCACACACAAGTTCTTCAGTACCAACAAGAAAGGAAAAATATAAAAAAGCATAAAATGGGAAAGATGAAATATTAGGATGCAGCTACAAATAAAGTGAAATTTTATGAGAAAAAAATCATCACAAAATCATAATTTTGAAAATTACAATACCAAAGAAAGTAGTTTCTCTCAATTCCTAAAAAACTGTTGACTTTAACTTTATATTGAATATGTCAATGACTATGCTAATGGTAATGCAGTATGTATAAAACAAAATGAACACGGTTTTTAATAAATCATAAAATAAACGTTAAAAAATCAGTACCAATGTACAATGTGGCACAATGACAAGTTGACAAAAATTAATATAAAATCTTCCTACAGTGGTACCCAATTCATGTATACCATGATCATAGAGCACGTCCCCAACCCAATCGAACCATCTTCCAGAAAGAGTATTACATACCCAATTTATCTCACAATCTACGCAAGCTTATGGTCATTGGCGTAAAATTCTAAACTCTGACTCAAATTTCATAATATTGCAACAATTAATTATGCTAGGAAATTTGAGATAGAAGCTAACATAAAAATTGGAATTATGGTCACTTAGCAGTTTGCAGAGTAAACAATTGCATATTATCAGTGTTGTTTACAATGTAAACAATTTAAAGGGTGGGAGGTGTACCATACCCTTTTTCTAATAATAAGAGAAGAAGTAACAAGGGTTCACGCCTATCCCCCCATAGTAGAAGCACAGCTCAAAATCATGAAGAGAAATCTCAGGGCTTGCAAATTTACAGACTTTTATAATGAACTACATTTAACAAAGGATGAGTCAAAAATTCTTCAGAAGTTGGAATATTTCCTTCTTAAACTTTTAAAACCTCTGGAGGAGTTTCGGCTAGTGAAAATTTTGATTAAATAATTTGGGTTTAAACGGACATTAGCCTGCATAAGATTTAAAGTCAAAATGAAAACTACTTTTATAGTATAATAAATTACATGATCCATATTTTTTCCATTAAATTTGAACAATTTACCATGCAGTTAAGATAATGTTTTTGGGAGATCTTTCTCTGACCTTCAGCTCTATACTCTGAAGTTCAGTTATTCAAACAAACTGGTGACTTAATGTAACTTGCAATTAAATTATTCTCCGTTGAAACTTCGAATTTGAATCATAAGGATTTAAATTTTGCAAAGAAAATCCTTTCCCAAATGCTTCTCCCTAATTTTTTAACTTCTGTATAGATTGCATATTTTCCTTTTGTACGTGATCAAATGCTAGAGCAGACACAATGGTCTCAGTCTTGCCCCTAAACAAAAACATTCTTATTATTGTAAGTTCTAACAGTTTGTGGACTGGTCTCAATAATTTTTCTTTCCTTTCTAATTCATATCTTTCTGGCCAAAAATGTGCCACTATTGCTGACTTTCCACAATTGTCATTTTTGTCTAATGCTTATGCCAAACAGTTTGTTACTAATCCAACCCTTGGAGAATTGGAATAAGGTTGCAGGTTAATAATTTAATTTATTGTATTACGAAGACTTCATGGCATGAGATTCCTTAAGAATATCACTTCTTTTATGATCAAATGAGAGTTGAGTTTCACCAAATCTAGCAATACATTCCAAACAATTTTTTTCAGATGAAAACAACAACCACCACATCTTCTACCAATTCACTCCGTAAATAGTTATAAGCTAAGTTATACAAGGCTTAAACATAAACTTATGGTCAAGGCAAAGATCACAGATCACTGAAGCAGAGGGGAATAACAAAACAAAAATAACAAGTCAAGCGAGCTAAATCAAATAAATCTGATGATCTATTTGGCATTTTGTTCACCAGCTAGCAATGACCAGTGTTGCTTTGTGGTCAACAGCTAGTTGCCTGGCACAACTTGATTACACAACACATTACATTTGGCACGGTTACGATCTTAGTGCGAAGCTCTGTAGAACACCTGAGTTCAACATAAACTGAAATATTCAAAACAAAAATGTGTCAGTATGATGATGCTAGACATATCAGTTGAAACTCCGCATCTCATACACACCACATATGTAAACTCATTCACTGGTACTACTAATCACTAAAGCACAAATGCAGGGGTTGTAAAGGGAGAGAATCTGTTCCTAAATTAACACAACCATTCCTCCACATTAAGACATACACAAGAAAAACTTGTAAAAACAACAGCACACAAACACACCAACTTGTAAAAACAACAGCACAAAGAAAAATGATCAACATTTCTTCTCTCCTACCTTTGCGGATTCTTTAAGATGGTTCATGGAGGGGTCGTTGATGGATTTCCCTGAAGCCGCTTTGGTGGCATGGACGAGGTCTCCAAGAGCAGAAGCAACGTCTTTCACTGCATTTATTAGCATCACTTGCGCTTCGGGGTTGTGAGCTCCTAAAGACGCAGCTCCCAACTTGACAACTTCAGCCAACTGCAAGATGGTCGACACGGCATTCTGAGCAGCCACTGCTAGTTGCTCCTGAGAGGACGCAGCTCCTTCAAAAACAGAGAACCACTCAGTGAAATAAATGTCAAATAATTAACATTCAAATTCAGAAATTGTGAGAAAAAGCAAAATTTTGATCTTGTTTTTTCACCTAACAAGTTATTTTATGTTTAGGGATAAGACATTTATGCATTTCAAATGCTAATTTTAAACACTTTATGTTCAGATTATTAAGTGGTTATTACGCAATGAAAACTGTTCCAATATACGCAATTTATGCTCGTGCTTTTTACAATTTATGCACATTTATGTGAATATGTGTAATATTGTGATCCACATATCCAGTGCATACAAAGTACTTGAGTAAGTGTCAAGATATTTCACAGCTACATTTCCAATTCCCAATAAACATGGATTGGCACAAAATTAATATAGAATATCACAGCAAACCAAAGGATTCTGAGAACAATGCCCTTCTTACTATCACATTTACCCGAATATATACCCTGCTTATGTTAGGAGGCAAAATTTATGAAAAAAATGAAACTGAGTCTTTCTGAAGGGAAATGCTCATCCATGTGAAATAGTTGGCTCCAGTAAGTATAATTATTAGGTTTTTAAATTGAAAAGTTAACTGGTGAAGTTAAACTTCTTCTCTTGACATGCCAGATCCATACGGACTTTGGCTCTACTTCGAATTCTTGTACTGCTGCTTTATATCCACATGTCTGAGCATAACTTAGAACTTGCAGTTTGAAACATACCAGCAACTAGAGTCTTGGTATCTTCAACCAAAGCTTTAGCTGTCTTCAGAATGTTTTCTCTATGATCTGCAAACAATTCGTCTTCATTTTCGGCATGTAAGGTTCCAGCAGTGGCAAACATTATAGTTGTGTCCAAGTCCCCAATGATACCAGAAACAGTACTGGCAGCATTGATACAAGCTTGTGTTCCACGAGAGCCTGCCTGCAAGGCTGCCAAGATTTGAGAAACCTACACACAAGAAAGAGTTCAAGGGTTCAAAAGTGTGGAAAAGAACAACTCATGTCATTCTGAGAGAGAACAATTCCAAACACGCCATGAGGCTGGGACGAATCAAGTTAGATGTCCCAAGAACAACAGCTATAGCGGTAGCATGGTTGCAATGGAATAAACAAATGCCCCATTTTCCACAATACAGATTTTGAAAAGAAAGTAAACAAAAGATTTCTAGCAATTATGAACTAAAATATCATGGCTTTAGATATTACAATTCCTCGTTTCATTCTCAAATATGTTCACCAGCACCAGTACACTTGAGGACATTCTAACTTTTATATTATTTTATATCTAATAAATAATTGTCCATCCAACTTTCTTCTAAAATATTCTTCATAAATACTAAATACTCACTTTGAAGGCAGTTTGGTCAACATAGTTAAGATGGTTGCAACTATGAGCAGTTGAAATATTTCACCTTGCCTTGAGTTTCTCAAGTTCGGGTCAATAAAATAAATATGAATATGTCTATGTTTGAACAATATTAGTTCTTAACTACTAAAGGAAAATAAAGTCTACTGAAGAATGTGCATTATTAGCAATAATTGCAACAGTATTAACAGGAATTTTTCTAAACACAGTACATGTATTAAGCTTAAGAGCAGAATTCAGAGTCACCACTTGCATTATAAGTGACCAAATAAGTGGTTTTGCATTTCGGAGATGGTACTTGTAATATATTATAACTTGAATGCATCCCAGCAATAAGTAAACCCCCATAGCATAAAAGTGGGATGTCATTTGTAGATTTTGTGAACTGTATGCTCCTCACTTCAGCAATCGTGCAACTGTCCTTCTTTATATTCAATTTTAACCTGTTCATTTACATCTATGTGAGTATGAGTTTTGTAGTGTGTAAAGGTCAGAAGTGACATTGTGTTGTGGTTCTACTTTTTTATTTATTCTTGTAGTCTTATTTATTTACGTGCAAGAAATAAACTGATATTTATTAAAATTGTGTTATTAAAAATTTTACGACAGTAAACAGTGAATGTTCAACAATGTTCATTTCAAAACCGCATGTTACCATTACAGGTAACTGGACAGAGATACGAAATTGACGAAACAACATTTCATAAATACAATTAAAAATTCAGACAGCATTACATTTTTACGTTTTCTGGTAGCACGGTTTGAGAACTCTGTATTTCATTTGCATTATTGAAAAAAATTGTAGAACCACTTGTATTTTAGAATGTATAATCATTAATTGCTAAATTACCTAGAAAAAATACATGTACAGTTTCATTTTAATAAAAAAAAACTTGCTAACAAATATTAATATAACCTCACATTTTACTATAATCTGTTGTATTTGAAGTAATCCTGTAGTACAGAATCTCACAGCAGGATCTCTGATGTATCTCCTCAGTGCTTTCAAAATTATGTTGTCATGGAATTTCTCAAATTCCCTGAATTTATCATCCATTTTCACAAATATCTGCTACATAATGAAACTAGACCACATGTCCACAGGTTTTCTCAGGAACGCAATTCACGAAAGGGCCACTTAGGTTCGTGCAAACTTGCACTGAATGATCCTGTAAGTGTTTATTTATGTGATCACTAAAATGTTCTCTCTGGATGGTGAATTAGTACAAGTGTTCACTTAAGTGTTTACTCATTATAAGAGCCGACTCTAGGTTCTGCCCTAAAATTTGTAATTGTATATTGTTTAGGATAGTATTTAAATTTTTATTCCAATTCTCAAAATGTAATGCACAATGTACTTTAGATTTCCTTTTTCTTCAGATCTGTGGAAGAACTAATGTTGTTCTAAATCTGACATACACTTAATTATTTATTGACTTCAATTCAAGTACCTTCTTGTTATTTATACTCAAGAGCTACTAAGATGACAATTGAGAAATAGTTACCTTTTCTGAAACTGAACGTGCTGCATCTGCAACATCCCGACGCGCATACTCATCATCAGCAGGAGCAAGCTGACAAGCCCCACCAGCCCTCACGAGTTCCTGAGACGCCCTCCCCAATTCCTGAACTCCTGTGCGCAACCTAGCAGCCACTTCCGTGTTAGCAGTAGCCGCGGCTGCTCCCACGCTATCTTGTGCCAGTTGGGTGTATCGTCGTGCCAGTTCAGCGGCTAGTGGACCTAGGCGAGCAGCTTCTCCACTTCCCGACTTCGTAGTCTGCAAGTAGAAATTAGTGATCAGTCAATTGATCACAACAGCCTTTAGCAGCACATCACAGAGGTGAGTCACTACACCATATTTTTCTGTTAAGTTTCAATTGTTAAACTTATACAGAAAACAAAAAGAAGAGTACAAGGGTATTTTGAACAAGTAAATCATCAAGCAAAAAGTATAGAAAAATTATTAATACTGGTGAATAAACATTAATTTATGGAAAATTATTAGGATAGGTCTACAAAAATGTCTGGAAATAAATATTCATTGAATATAAATAAAAAGGTACTTCAAACAGATGAAAATTTCACATCACACTTCATGTAATTAGTTCGCTGCAACATGTTTTTACAGAGATTCCTTGATCTCCAGTCAAACTCGATAGTCAGCATACTTGAGTCACATGTAGCTGAAAGTGAGGAAAACATTCAAGTTCACAACTATGGTAGTAAGCACAGCCAATGCATTTCAGTGAACAGCGAACTAATATTTTCTGGTCTCGCAAGGAATTGAACTCGGGGCTTTCCCCATTGAAATGAAGTACACCAGCAATAAGCTGCCAAGTTGTTTTGTTAATTACTTATGCCATCAAGACTTCACAGTGACTGCTTTGTCTTTCACCTTCATGAATATCTAATGACTACTCACATGTTAAATTTTTTTTTTTAATGAGTTGTTTCAAATCGAAGAAAGAATATAACATTTTTATTTTCTTTATACACATTGTTGACCAATAATGTTGATAGTAGAGAAATATTGTTATTGATAAATTTGAAGCTAAGGTAAAATAGCTGAGATAGCTTAGCAAAATTATAGTATTCTATTCTATCAAATCAAATTTATAATATAATGCTCCATTGAAACAAATGAGTATGAAAGCAAATAATATAAATTTGGATGACAAATTTTAAAAAGCTACCATGTTCAAGCAGTTACAAATAACTTTTTGAAGGAGTACAAACAACAAGAAAACTAAGTATGATCTTGCACTGTCTTACTTTATAACTTTTAACATGCCATTAACACGACACTTATTTTGTTACTGGGCAATTGTCAGCACAAAACTTTGCTTCTTGAAATTGTTAAAAAAATTGCCAAATAAACATGAAAAATATTACAACATTCAGTATTAGACTTAACAAACCTTCCTGAATAACTTTACTCAGAAATATAATTATATTAGGCAATATTTATGATTTTATATGTTTTAAATGATTTTATTTTCTAATATTTCAAGAAGCCATACAATATAACTTCTTTTAATTAAATGTCCTTCTATATACTTCAAGTACTTGAAAAAAATTTGTTTTGGATTAATGTCTGCCCAATAGTGAACGTGCGCAGTGAATAAGGGAGATCACTGATGAAAAGAATTTATTCTTCCATTTGCTGACCATGTGATTTTAGTTTCTATTTTGATCAAGTTCACAACCGAAAATTTAGATAAAGTTGCTGCATGTTACATTGCAGAGGTAGTCCAGATGAGTGAAAAAAGGGAAATATTGGGTAACAAAGCCTGAAATTTTTAATAAAATTATCCTAAACCAATCTCTCAATAAAAATTATTTTTTACAGATTTTCCTGTAGTTGTAGTCTTTTTAGCTATACATGATATTAATTTGAATTTTGAATTTTATTCACCTTATATAATACAAAAGTTATAGACTCATAACAATAGTATTTCTGCAAAGACGTATAAGAAGACTACCGATCAATTAGTTTGACTTCTCATGCTGCTAAAGTGCTAACCAGAATATTATACCAGAGGATAGAAAGTAAGGTTGAAGAGATATTAGAAGAGGATCAGTTTGGTTTCAGAAAAAGGAGGGGCACTCATGAAGCGATTCTGACACTACGCCTAATAATTGAGGGAAGGATTAAAAAGAACCAAGACACATTTATGGTATTTGTTGATTTAGAGATTTCACATTTGATAATGTGAAATGGACTAAAATGTTTCAAATTCTCAAAAAAGTAGGACTAAAGTATAGGGAAAAGCATGTTATCCACAACATTTACAAAAATCAACTGGCGATATTAAAAGTGGAGAAACATGAAAGGCAAGCTGCTATTAAAAAGGGAGTAAGACAGGGTTGCAGTTTATCACCTCTATTATTTAACCTATATGTCGAAAAAGCAATAAAAGAGGTGAATGTACAGTTCAGGGGGAGATGATATCAATGATAAGATTTGCACGACATAGCTGTGCTTGCTGAGAAAAAGGAAGATTTAGAGGAAATGTTGAATGGAATGAACACCTTACTTAGTGAGGAAACTGGACTCAGAATCAAAAGCAAGAAAACAAAGGTTATGAAGAGTAGCAAAAATGAGGTCAATGATCGTATGAGAATTAGAATTACAGGTAATACAGTAGAAGCACTTTTGCTATTTGGGAAGCAAGATCACACAAGATGGGCGAAGCAAGGAAGATATTAAGAGCAGAATAGCACAAGCAAAGAAAAGCTTTCACAACAAGAGACCTATTAGTATCACAAATTGATGTAAGACTAAGAAAGAAGTTTGGAGCACAGCACTATATGGATGTGAAACTTGGACAATGGGGAAACCAGAAAAGAAGAAGCTAGAAGCGTTTGAAATGTGGTGCTAGAGAAGAATGCTGAAAATTAAGTGGACTCGAATGGAACGAAATGAGGTGATATTAACTAGGATAGGTGAGGAAAAGAGTCTGTGGAAAACACTTACATGAAGGAGAGACAGGATGATAGGGCATGTTTTGAGACATACCAGTCTTGTTAGTTTGGTAATAGAGGGATCAATACAGGGAAAAAATTTAGAGGAAGACAAAGACTACAGTATGTAATACAGATAATAGAAGACGTAGGTTGCAAGAAATATGTAGAAATGAAGAGACTGGCTCAAGATAGGATGAAATGAAAGACTGCATCAAACCAGTCGAAAGACTGATGACCCTATAATATAAGACCAAAGTGGATTAAAGCAATACAACAAGATTTAAGGAAAATCTATGCAGCTATTCTTTTCTTGATCAACCTTTTACCACTTGTCAATTCCTTCTAAGTACCAGGCAAGTTATAAAAATTTGAATAGACAGCAACATAGTGATTAACAGTCTTGTGATAACTTTCGATCAGGTGAAAATGGTGACGAGCCGAGAATCGAACCCGGGACTCCTGTTAAGGTTCGTTATGCTTATTCATCTTATATATATTTCGGTCACCAATGTGCCATGAGGGTGGATGCGATCCTGTCACCAAACAGAAAGTGCCATCTGCTGAGAACTGGGTGAGGAATTTCCTATATGGTGGTCCTTCTGGTGGCTCCGTGCTAGCATGCTTGCTGCCCACTGAATCACTCTGAGTTTAATTCCCAGAGCAGAAAATTGTGGCTTTTCACTTCAATGTCCCAGTTCATATAGTTGTGACTATTGAAAAGCGAACAATCCTTCATCCATTCACTTACTCCTTCTACTCCTAGTATCACTAACTCTTACTATTTACTAACAACTCCTACTAACACCTACTGGTTTTACACATACCTATGTGTTAAGGTTCGTTAAACATATATTTCTTCCGTGTACCCTGCACATGCAGAAGATATGTGATATCTTTCGATCAAATGAAAATAGTGACGAACCAGCAATCGAATAGGGATGTGTCTCAGATCTGGGTGGGAATGATGTATAGTTGTGGAAGGCGAATGGACGGTGTAATGGTTAATACCCTTGCGATCGAAGCAGGAGTCGGCGCACCGCCATTTTCACTGCACCGAAAGTTATCACATATCTTCTGCATGTGTAGGGCACACTGAAGAAATATATGCATTAACAGTCTTCTTATTTCACAGATTAAGTAAATAAATAAATAAGTGAAACCATTGCCTACCATATCTTGGGCAATCCTAGCAATTTCCTTGGCAGCTTGCACCATCCGCGTTTGGAACTCCACAAAGTTTTGCTCAGAAGAGATGTCTCCAGCATGGAGTGATGCCCGTGAGTCAGCAACGCGCGACATGGCTCGAGTGATTTGGTCCAGTACTCCTCGCACCACGCCTGCCTGCGTGGCCAGAGCCTCGAGGGTGCGCCCCAGGTCGGCCAAAGCATCCTTTGTAGCTTCCACAGCTTCCTCCACCTCTTGATGGGCGACAACAGCCTGCACATCGACCCAACAAAATAGGTTTGTCAATCTGTTGCTCATAGTGTTATTATTGCTATGAAGCTTTTTCAGCTGCACAGCAGTCACAATCAGTAGCATACACAGAGTATGTAGGATTAATTTATCATTGTTTGATAATGTTGCCAACATCCCACAACTACCAAGTAATCGCAGTAATGTGTGGGAATATGACTTCCTGACTGTCTTCATGCAACTAAATTACTCTCTTGCTAAATCTATGAATAGTACCAAGTCAAATTTTTGGAAGGGTGCATTGAGTGGTTGACTGGGCATTATCAGTTTGATAACTTTGATGATGCTTTAGAATAAATATAATTTATTTTAATTAAATTACCAGTCACAATGTTTAATTCAACAATATTTCTTCAGAATAAATGCTTAACCAGAATGGGAGTATATGTTTCAAATGATAGACGAAATTCTCAAGAAAAATCTTGCATTTTGAATTATTTAAAGGATTTTATTACCAATGAAATATGTTTGATACATGAACTATCTGGGAGTTGAGGCATTGAAAATATATTAGTACTCCTAATATTGTTAAATTCAATGCTATCCAATTCCTGACTCATGATACTCTGAAGTTAGATTTACTTAAGTTTTTTGAATCCTCCTGAAAATCAAACTTCATTCTTACTGAACCAAAAATGAATTAGTTTGGGTGTTAAAAAATTTTTTATTTTCAAATTTAATTTATTTACATTATAGTCCTACTCGTTTCAACACCTAGCAACCAGATAGGAAAATGTCTGGACTACCCGAACAAAGGGTATAATACTGAAATCAAAATCTTTAAGGAATGACTTATTTATCAAATAAATCATAAGATTGTTTAAAATATAGTACTGAATATGCCATTATCTTCTTTCTATCATTGTTTATATGTATATGTGTGAGTATCATTCAAGGATGATACTAAGTAGTATGTACAGAATGTGTTTATCAAATAGTTTGCTTGGAATACATTTTTTAAATCTGCTCTTTCATTTTGAATAACCCTTCATTATCCAGAAAGCCAACATCAACATACCACAATTTTCTCAACTAATTCTGTAATATTTTGAATGGCATCATTATACCTACAGATATGATATGAATGATATTTTCCCCCTTGTTTAGTGGGCAGTGTGCATCAGTTTCTCACCTTAGGATTTCCTCCCGCCTCTTTCGCTACAAGCACCAACTGAAGAGAGCATTCTGCTACTGTTTTGGCTTGATCCAACAACGCCATTTGTTGTTTCGAATGCATCATATTAGAAGCAGCACCGACAGCACCAGATACAAGAGGTTCCAGATACAATGTCGCCTGTAGATGAACAAGACATCCTGGTCAAAACCTACATTTCTTCAGAACAGTTTGCTTATCCCCAACAATCATAAGACATTATTGGGCAAGAGGTAAGGATAAATGGTCCACCCTCTACAAGAAAAAGTACTTTAAAAAATTTATTCTTTCATTGGCAAGACACACATGCAGAAGATGTAACATGAGGTGAATCTTGTGATGAGTAGACTAGACATAACACACCTTTCAGAAAAATTCTGAGAACCTTAAATAACCAAGAAACTGCAGATGTAAAAATACCTATGAAAGCTGAATTAAAAAATCATCATTTTCAAAATTCTTATGCAGAACCATTTCAAACGAATTTGGCCTTTGCTTTCTTTTGTATCCAAATGTTCTAGGTTCTAGCTAAGAAGTCAAAACTTAATGAGAAATGAAAATTTTGTTTTAAAACATTTATACCTACTCAAATGGCTCCCTAGTTGTGTCAGTGAAAACTGCAATTAAACACCCTGCACTCTCTTCCTAGAACAGACGTTTCTCACCTGATCCACAGCATGACCCAGAGCTTCTGCAAACCCTCCAGTAGCAGCGGCACGTAACGGCTCAAGTTTGTCGGCCATTTCTGCAGCTGCCGCTTCCGTCTGTTCTGCAAAGCCTTGCAGAGACGAGTCCCGACGAGGAGCTAGACTTTGGGAAACGGCAGACAAACAAATCGCATCCAGTTCTCTTATCACAGCATGCAGCCTCTGAATAGCAGCATCACATTCGCGTTGTCCTGGCGCCTTGTCCCTAAAAAATATTTCACACACTTTACATTGAATTGTCATTTTTAAGTGTATCAACTTAAAAGAAAATCAAAGAAAATTCAGTAAATCAATCTTTGTTTTGAGTTCATTGTTAAGATTAATTTTTTTTCCTCCAGATTCTTTTCAACTCTTCCGGTCTAAAAATTATTTTTTATCTTTTTGCTAATGTTAATGTATTTTTTAATTTTGATTCTATATTTTTATATTTGTTTTTAGCATTGATGATGATTGCTGAGAAAGCGAAAAAAAATTTTGCTCATTAAAGGATTATGGCAGTAGGTTATACCATTGCATTATTTTATTATTAATCAGTTACAAGTTATTACGAACTATTATGCTACATGCTATATTCAAGTAGAACTTGTGACAATTGCACTTGGTCTACAAGAAGTAATACATTTTGAAAATATTTCAGTGTCAGCACAAAATATTGTGTTTCCACTAAACAATAGACAATGCAAGAAGTTTTCTAGAAAACATGTAGTGTTCATGAATTGAGTGTGTAATTAATAAGTACTGATTATACAGCATTTAGCGCTAAATGTAATATCATTGTTTTGTAGCTACATATTACTTTAATATTTATAATTGTTAATAGTTTTCAAGTAGTTCTAGAGGGTAAAACATGTAGCAAACAATGAAAAAATACAGAAGTGTTTGAATAACTTACCTGATCGAAGAAGCAAGACGCTTGATAGCATCGGAAACAGCCTTGCTGTGTGCAGCCAGTAACTGCCACGTTGGAGGATCTCTTGGACTAACAGCCAAAGATTTCGCAGCCTGAACTAAAGAGACAGCACCATCTATAATATCTCGACCAGCTCCAGTGATAGGTTCTTGTGCAGCACGTGCTGCCACAGCAATACGCGCCGGCTGCGACGCGAATTCTGGAGAAGCTGCAAAGGTACAAAGACCTTCCACAGCTTCCAGTAATGGGCGAGTGGCAGCCCCACATGCTTGTCTGTTCTGCTCACTGTAGTCAGCATCCAAAGCTAAAGAATTGTTAAAACATTTCATTCCAATTGAAAACAAATAATTATACAGGTAACTCAAAACAATAAGTAACTACAACTTTTTATTATTTACCTTTTATTTCCTTAACAAGACTGGCAGTAGAATTGGCAACATCTTTCGCAGATTGAACAAAATGTCGTTTAGCAACAGGATTGGTAGTTTTTGAAGAAGCGCCTCTACAGGCATTACACAAAGAACTTGTGTGCTTAGCAATAACTGTGGCTGCAGATAATACCTATGATTGAACATGAACGTAAAACTGTTTAGTCATGCTTTTTTTATAAAATTCATGTACAGTTATAGAAACACTACAATCACAAATAGACGAAAAATAATAAGTCACCGACCCTAATTCACTCCCCAAAAATACAGATCCATCGAAAAGGATCCTGGCTCCTAGAAATATTGAAGTTCTATATAACCTTGCCATAATTCAAAATTATACCAGTTAACTTACAACTAAATGAAAAATAGCTAAACTATTTAAGACAAAAACTACGAATTTGTGGCTCTAAATAGGATCTAGAACACAATTAAAACTTTGTCAACACTGTACTGTTAAGTATATTCCCCAACTATTCTAGAACAAAATAGATTATTTACTATCTATTTTATTTTAATTTCTTTAACTACCTGTTGTTGATTGGCAGCAGGATTTGTTAACTGTTGGCAAGCCTGGCGAATCGCTTGGGCAGCCCGAGCAAATTGAGCCTGATCCACAAGGCCAGCACGGCCAACTTGAGAGGCTGAATGGGACACTCCGACGAGATACGCTGCCTGTGCTGCAGCTTCGACAAGACCACAAACTGCAGACGCAGCTCCTCGCACAGCACCACCGAATTTCTCATAATCAGAAGCTTTGGCATACTGAGCAATACCAGTCATTCCATCACCTAATTCACAGATAAAAGCCATCGTTATCACCAGAGCCTTGATATTCCAGCCTTAATAACATTCAAAATAAACAAGCAAAAAAGGCAATTAAATAGGTAATATAGATTTTAAAATAAGCATTACTCGAAGATAAATTATTGTTTTAACAATGTCGTCTTACTCAAAGAATTAAAAGAGGTATATTACATTGGAGCAAATCATTGTAAGTACCCAAATTCTGAGATATATTCTGGTTTAAGAAATAAACAGATTTCTTTGAGTATTGTTCCAACAGATTAAATTTTCCTCAGAATCATACAAACGGGCATGCATGGTTAATGTATTTAAGATATGGTCATACTTCTGGACACTTCCAGTTACATAATATAATACCATGTTATTCTAATTATATGCACACATTCACACACTTGTCTACAATAACATCGACAGGATACACAGAAAAGTTAAGGTCAATCATATTGTGGAGGTAATGGAAAATACCCTAATTAGTACAAGCATTCAATTTGTTCAAAATGGCCAAATATGCTCTCATTGTTCCAAACAGACATTACCATATCACATAGTAGAACGATTTTACAGAAAGAGAAGAAATAAAAAGTAGAGATACCACAAGATAAATTAAATCCACAATTTTGACAGTGATTAATACATTTTTTATTAGAAATTACCCGTATTATAATGGCAAGTAAAATTATATTTAGCTCTAAAATGTAAAATACAGGATACATATTTTGTCAACATTAATAAACAACCAAATCAAATAAACAGGCACCAAAATCAAATCATATTCTCATGATACAAGTTATTTTAAGAACTCCAAATGAGAAATTTACAATGCACATAGGTAATATTATATTGCTTACTTAATAATCTCTTCACCATGCACAAGTTACAGCCTACATCTTACCTATACAGAAAATTAGATCTTCAATTATCAACACCTGTTAACTGATTCAAAAGTTAAGAGAGGGAAAAGAAAATTGAAAAAAAAATTCACGGTGGAAAACCCTATTTCGTTCAGACAGTAGAGTTATAAAAATCAAGCAACACTGATTATTAAACAAATCTATCTATGAAAAGGGGAAAAACTTACCGAGAGATTTGGATTTCTCCATAATGTGATCAAGACACTCAAAGTAGCTGAGATCAGAAACTGGCTCTGATGGATTATCAAGCAGAGGTCGCATGGATTGGATGTTACGAACAGCGTTGTCACATTCTTTCTGACCAGGAGCAGCTGATGTACAAACATCAATGAGATGGTTGATACTATCAGTGACACCTCTGAAAACAAAAAAAGGAAGATTTCTTTCTCACGATTTGTTCTACTAATGACATTGACTTGTTCTATGCAAATCGCACTCAGCACCACAACAGCCTTTTCTCAAAGAACATTTTGTAATAAATGTTTCACAAAGAAAGTATTTTTCGGGCTAAGAAACCAATGGTATTTTATGGATTTCTCCAAACTTTTCACTTGCACCTGCAACAAGCATTCTCAGTGGTGACGAGGCTTACAAGGACACCGGTAGGTGTGCATTTTACCATTTGATAAAGCTTCTCTCTTAAAAAGTGGACCTGCATAGAGATCAAATGAAAGTTATGATGTTCTGTAGAAACCTGGGGGGAAATCATTTTACAGCTCAGAAATGTGACTTTGGAACAAATTGTCTTTGTTAACCTACATGTTACATAATATGGGTTGAGATTTCTTTTATCTCAAGACAACAAAATATCTTGAAAACGGCATCACATAAAAATAGGTGCCAATAAAATTTGTTTGCCTCTATAGTGCATATTCAATGACACCGTTATAAACCTCCCACCCTCAACAGATGGGGCTGGGGTAACTTCTAAATCTCAAATGAGTACACTCCTCCTTTCTTGAAGATCTGGATTCTTCAAAAAATTATACTAATTTAACCCCCTATTTTAATATTTTGTTTCACACAAGGAACTAAAATTGTAAAATAAAAGTAGAATGAAGAATGAAGGTTTGAAAACAGCAGTAAAACAAATACATTTTAAATGAAAAAAAAAGTGTGTTGAAAATTTTTAATAAAGCTATCCAGACATGAAATTTGAAGCCCTTCATCCACCAATGGGAGTGTAGGGGATAACTTGAAAATTTGTCATGGAAACCTCAATTTTTCCACACATCTACACATTATGATTGATTCACCAACAAATATTTTTTTAGAAAAATAACCAAGAAACTGTAAAATCTCTTGTAATTAGTTGCTATTTTCCCACCTTTCTTTTCATTTGTGTCAATAAATGTTTTGTGCTTTTAAGCAATAACTTACTTTTGTGGACGCCACACTATTCTTTTAGAGCAATATTTCTTGTTAAAGTTACCTAAGGGAGACTACAAAAACTGGTTTCAAGAGTTTCATGTATTGTTCTACAAGTCTAATTACAATTGGTTAATTAAAGCGGCCAATTCTATTCATGGGGTTTGACTGAAGATATGTCACCACAATTAAGAAATGAAGAATAACATTAAAGCAAGTAAAGAAATGAAGAATAACATTAGCAATTAAAGAAATGAAAATGTTGAAAACTTAGAGAACAATTTCGTGATTTCAGGATACTTTTGTGGGCGAAATAAATTCTATTCTGGACTCTTGGAACACATTCTGTTTACAAGGTGAGCTGGGAGGGCAAAATATCACACGGCGCAGCAATCTGTGTCCTTCTATCCCACGTTCTACCACGAAACAGACTCGGTGTTTAAAAAATGCTCCCCAGTGCCATAGCAGCTGCCTCGTAACGACTCTATAGTTACAGCAAACAAAGAAATATATTTGTCCACCAACCTCGGGCGCTATTGATAATCCAAAACTTCCAAATCACTCAAAGAACATGGTGCGTAAGAATCCATCCTGGCCCGGGTTTTTCTCCGTTTTTCCTTCGGGTAGAGGCGGATTTCTTATACAGGTTCTCTAGGCTTTGTCTTAGGGGCGTGTTTATTGTAATAATAAATCGTGAATTTAGTGGGTTTTTTTTTCAACTCTTATGATTTTTAAACACTATACTCAGAATAATCTATAGTTCGATAATAACTTGAACATGTAAATTTACAAATATATTTGCGTTAAATTACAAACATATTGACATTATGTATGTATTATAACTTGCAGCTAACTTTTTATCTTATCTAGGAACTTTTGCTGAAATTTTTGAATCCGCCTCTGCCTTGATCGGAATTGATGGAATACGTCCCTTGCTTGCTTCCGGAGAGGAAATTAGTTTATTGTCCTTCGCGTGATCATACGCAGTTTGTACTGTTTTTTGACAATAAATTTATTATTATTATTAATTCCGTGCGCCTCCGTAAAAGGCCATCTCGCGCTTTCGAAGCGCGCGCTTCGCTGGCACGTCCTCGAGTCTCCGCACCCAACGCAACGCCCTACCGAGTCCACGACTTGATTTAGGAAGGCGGTTGTGTTTCACTGTTCGCTTTCACCCAAAGCAGACAACGTTCCAAGGCTCCATTCCTATTCCCTTGGAGCTTTTCGTCTTTCTCGTTCCGACGGATAGCAGAACGTTCCAAAAACAGTTTTACTCGATTTACGACATTCTGAAGTTGATCGATAAACAATTCGTCGTCTTCAAACGGACACTTACATCGCTCTCGCACTAATCGTGTCTCGTACTCTAGTGAAGTAAGTCGTGGGATAAAACGTTTTCCTCTTCATTATGGAACCGGTGCAGAAGCTCCGTCGAATTATTTATTTACATCGCTAGTCGACTCCAAGGCCAACTGAATCGTGGCTTCTGCAGGTTTAATTTCTGTGAAGGTTTACTCCGTGATGTGCAAGTAAAAACGCACGTCATTAGCCCTCACGCAATTGGCGGCTCGTGCGTTCACGCTTCAGAGAAACGCAACAGGATCAGCGAACGTCGATTGAAACTGTGCAAAGGGCTCATAAAATCGTTTACGAAATTAATTATATTCTGCGTTGGCCCATTCGATGAAAACAGTTCGTGTGGCAGACTAATGTGGCATGATTTTTTATTCAAGGTGGAACAAAGAAATAGTGGCTCCTCTCGTATTTTCAAAAAAGTGTAGTGAAATAACTATCATTTTAATTCCGACAAAATTTTAAACGTTGGAGGAGAAGTGTCTTTAAAATGTATATGATAAGTTTTGTCTAGTTTCAATTACAAAAAATAGCACAATTATGAGCGATGGCTTACTTGATGGGTACTCATACGTCTACATTGGCCCGGGTTTTCCTCCGTTTTACCTTCGGGTAGAGGCGGATTTCTTATACAGGTTCTCTAGGCTTTGTCTAGGGGCGTGTTTATTGTAACAATAAATCGTGAATTTAGTGTTTTTTTCAACTCTTATGATTTTTAAACACTATACTCAGAATAATCTATAGTTCGATAATAACTTGTACATGTAAGTTTTTTGCGTAAAATTATAAACATATTGACATTATATATGTATTATAACTCGCAGCTAACTTTTTATTTTATCTAGGAACTTTTGCTGAAATTTTTGAATCCGCCTCTGCCTTAGGGCTGTTGATCGGAATTGATGGAATACGTCCCTTGCTTGCTTCCGGAGAGTAAATTAGTTATAACCACAAACTATTGTTTAAAAATTGATTATTTTAAATAAAGAGTTGTTAATGCTAGTGTGTTAAATTGTGTGGCATTCAATTCTCTTTGATATAGGTTGAATTCAGAGATTTTGCTAACCTTACGTTTTGAGCTCGATACGCCCTTGCACAGAACGCCCTGCTGCTCGCTTCTCCTTTTTTCTGTTGATTCGGGCCGAACAATGAAAGACGCGGGTCTTTTATCACAATAATACCGTCGACAAGGGAAAAACGCCGCAAAAAGATTTCCTAGTAACGTCGGTCGCAGTAAATAGTCAGTCGCAGCTCAAAATTCACCGTGATCACTCACTTCAGGAACCTCCCTCCAAATTCCCGATTCCGACGTACAATGGACTTAGGTATGTGTTCATTTCACTAGCTATGCCATCAATCTTGACTTGTATTTGCGAATATCTTAACCGCACATAGTGAACTATTTCAATGTTAATGGAATTGTAAAATTTTCGAAATATTTTTCATGTGATTTAACATAAGTTTTGTACTCTGTAAAATGGTGTTAATTGGAATAGTTACACATGAGTAATTGCAGTGATAAATTAACAACCCCCGTAGAGGGAATTTTACACTAATATAACTCGCATTTCTGTTCTAATAAATTTAATTTTATCTTTTTTGTATTTACCCACGACATGATAGATTCCTATCATGTAATGATGATTTTCTGTCGATGTGATGTAATATTTTTTAAATTTTTTCTCATTTGCAGAATGCGCATCGGATAGCTGCCGTCAAAATGGTTTATTTCCAAAATTCCCGTCCGCTTGTGTCCGAAGAGATTACCGGCAATCGATCCCACGCCTGAAGAGACCAACACTAGGGACATCAAACAGTCCCCTCAGTGTTCGAAAAGTAAGTAACATTCTGAAAACATTCCTGCCTAATTACACGCCCATCACCGTCGTCACGAACTTCTACATTTAATTAATAAATTCGACCTTTTATGGAATTTTATATATATATATTGTATATTCTTTTTATTTTATAAATAATTCGATAATTATTTCATTGGATTATATAATGGACGTTAATTGTAATAAAACTTGTAAATTTAATTTAATGTTTTTATTTTATTTCTCAGAAAATTCCCAGCAGCCTATCACCTTTTGGGAGTGCGGCCCTGCGGATGTTTGCTTCTGTCCTGTGTTCAAGAATCTCGACCCCCCCACGCAGCCTCACGAGACTCTCCGCAACCTCATCGTCTTCCATCATCCCCAAAACTCAAAATTCAACTTCAACTGGCTCTCAGAGTTGAAGTGAAACAAGAAAAAGACACTCAGGCAAAGGGAAAAACAGCAATACTTAAAAAAAACAACTTTTGATTCATGCAAGTTTAAATTTCAAGTTTTACATGTAAATATCTGCAGAAATGACTTCGGGGGACTACAAGGAATTCCGGATCATGAGACGTCATGGGATGTCAAAGGATCTTGTGACTAAATTTTACCAAATATATAAAAATATACTCTAAGCTGTGTTTTGTTCATTATTTAATAGTAATACGGTGAAAGCTATTTTCTAGTTTCAAATGTATGAAATTCACACACTGCAGATAATTTGCTTTGCTAACATTCTAGAAATCATGATAGAAACCTCACAGTATATAGTTGTTCTCTATAAAACTACTACCAATATGAGAGAATTTAAGGAACTGTTCCATTTTCTGTGTGATTACCAAGATCATCTTTACAGTGTAGACTGCATATCAACATCAGACTTTTAGTTTCTGTCTATGAATTTTTTTGGTGTGGTTCGAAATGGAATTTGGTGTCCCTAAAGCAAATTCACCACACTAATTTCCTTTCTCCCCATCAGTGATCTGGAAGTTTTGTTTGCATGTCCGTGGATTAATTCCTGTAGGTTGTATTGCGATCATATTAACCGCATCCTAACAGGAAATCCACCGGTAACATTAAAAACTTGAAAGCTTCAACTCACCTACAGGAGAAGTTACATTACCATAAAAGAAATTAAGTATTTCTCTATCCATCCCCCATCCCCTCCATGAACATCAAATCAGAATACATTTATAATGAAATGATTATTACAATACAAAATAAATAATTTTGTAACACAAAATTGTTTATTATTGATGAGCAATAATGTATTATTAATAATGTAAAATTAATTTAAACTAGTTTAAAAAAATAAATAATTCATTTTCACTGAAAAAAAGCATGGAATGCTTTGTCTAAACATTGGTGACAATCAAGTTAGATTTGATTAATATAAAAAAATTAAAACCAATATTCAGCTCCAGTTACGAGATATTTAAATGAATGTTCGCTGAAAGTAGCAGATTTACAATATCAGATATTTATTGTAATTTGTTTGTTTGTTGTTTTTTTAAAACAATTTATTCGTAAAATATTTCACAATGCCATCATCTTATAAATGTTGAAAAATTGCATTGCTCATCAATGAACAGTGAGATGAGAGAAATAAAAATGAGAAAAGCCATCTTGCTTCAACTGATCGGTAATCACGGTTCCCAATCGATGTCTATCATTTCAGTTACAACGTCATAGTGCATTCCATGCACTACGCGATTCATTCAAAACATTAATCGAGAAAAAATATTCCTGGAAATTTGTCTATTTTTAAAAATCTAGAACACTTTCCTTAAATGATTGGAAACAAAATAATGTATGCAATGCATTTCCATATAAAGATCTCCCTGTACTTTTGTAAATTTGTGAGTATTCTAGTTGAAAACGTTGCGTACTTCTCACTTTTACTATTTTACTATTCTTAAAATTGAAATACATGAACAAGACCCTCTTGTATTAACAATCTGGGGCCCGGGTGGCGAACGGGATGGTGCAGTCGGTAGGCGCATGAGCGCGCAAAGCTCAAGGTCCCGGGTTCGAACCCCGGTTCCGTCTCCCATTTTCATTCGACGTAACATGATTAATCTGTTACCTGGCGGTGAGGTTCACTGCAATCTAAGAGATTTCTATGTTTGTGAACCAGAAATGGAAAAATACTACCCAAATAAAGTACTTCCTAAGGGAGTCACCTCAGATGAGGAGTTTAGTCTCTACGAGACCACCTCAGAGGTCTTTGGGTTTCACAAGTTGAATGAGAATGGTAGACGGACCCGAGAGGCGAACGGGATGGCGCAGTCGGTAGGCGCATGAGCGCACAAAGCTTAAGGTCCCGGGTTCGAACCCCGGTCCCGTCTCCCATTTTCATTTGACGTAACATGATTAATCTGTTACCTGGCTGTGAGGTTCACCGCAATCTAAGAGATTTCTATGTTTGTTAACAATCTAGTTACCATGTTAGTTAAACATAAAGCAATTATAGAAATTCGTTAAAATAAACACACAACATGAGAGATTTATAAAATCTGACAGCAGTTAAGAAAATGATGAAGGTGTAATCAGTCAAATTGAATGAAAAACAATAATTGGGAAGGACCCAATCTAGGATTTTCAACTAGGGTGTTCACAATTTGGTCACGGCATAACTTGAAAATTGATGTCAGGTTAAAATGGAGTCTGTAATGAACCCTTGTGGAAGGAATTTTCTTAAGAATAAAACTGAAAGAAGTTATGTCCCCCCCCCGCCACCCACAGATGCATATTAACCCCACTGTCTATAAACGTGAATATCTTCGGAGATAAGGAATTTTGGAGTGCAGTAAATTTAACAAAAAATAATTAAGTAAGAGGAATCAAATGAGATCCATTTGAATGAAAAACAATAATTGGGAAGGATACAATCTAGGATTTCCAACAAGGGTGTTCACTGTTTTGTCACGGTATAAGATGAAATTTAGTGTCAGGCTAAAATACAATCTATAATTAACCCCTGAGAAAGGAATTATCTTAAATACGAATCTGAAAGAAGTTATGCCCCATGATGCATGTTAGCTACGCATTTTATAAACTTAAATATCTTCGGATATATTAGGAATTTGGGAGTGCAGTAAATTTAGCAAAAAATTAAGTAAGAGGAATCAAATGAGATCAATTTGATTAAAAAAACATTAATTGGGAAGGGCTCAATTGAGTAAAATACATACATCAAAAAGTACTTACTTACCATCCCGTCACTATCCAAAAAAATTAATTGGTATCCACTTTTATGAACATTTCGTGCGACAAGCTTTTTGAAAGCAAATAATTCAATATAAAAAATTAAATCATTTTCAGCGATGAAGGTAGTAAGTATGTTTATTTTTATTAGGATCCAGTTTTGTGAAAAATGTATGGAGGTATTAGGATTTGACATTGCATTACTTTAATAAAAATTGACTTATCTTATTCGTTTTAGTATTATCACCTAAATAAAAACTTGTTTTTAAAAAGGTTTTTCATTTATTATTTTATAATATATTTGTATACTTCTGCCCATGCACATATAACAAGATTATCTCTGTGCGAGGCAATCTGTATGATGGCATGATGCCATATGTATGATTCCTTTATGGTTAATAAATTCAATTCAATATTATGTATTTCTGCTGTTCCCTTTTTCTCTTCATTATTTCTATACTGATTACTCTGCCCATACCTCACCTCCAACTCATATACGTTTTGTGCGTTCCTGGTACAAAAATTGAAAGGGTTATTGAAACTGGAAACAGGTGATGAAAGTCTCCATAAACAGTTCTCCACAAACACACTTCATTTGTCCACTCACTCTTCCACTGTCCTTTCGAAATTAGCAATTTAAATAGGAAATTTTGAAAAGCAAAACTGTTTGCACAGTGAGTGCATAGAGCCCGCTCAGAGAACACGCCATGCCATGCCATGCCATGCCATGCCATGTCCTCTGCGTCTGTACACTAACTCAGTCAGAAAGTTAAGTCTAGGCAAGCAGTGAACACGAAATAAGAATAATATAATAATAATTCTGTTTTAAAACGAATCATTACACTTTCATACTTGTAAGATTTTTAAAGTTCAGGTCCATTCTACAGTGGGAAGCCATAAAATTCACCAAATGACATTTCTAGGTTAAAACATACAAAATTATACTTTTTTTCAACATTCCCTACCCAAAATGCACCGTTATGGACTTTCCAAATTTTTTGATAAAATACTCCTAAAACCTGAAATTGTTGTCAGTTAAAATAATAGAAAAGTAATTCATAATTGACAAAGATAATCATTCAAAAAAAAAAATATTTATTTTTTGCAAGATTTGTTGTCTGCAAATACCTTGTATATTTTACAAGTATAAGTAAAATTAATTCAATTCATTTATATTTATAAGTGTTATTTAATAAGAACTAAGAAAGTCTATAATATTATAAATGATCAAATATTACACATTTAGATTAATATTAAGTTGTACAGATCATCCATCCAGGGTTTTAAAACTCAAAGAAAGAATTTTCATCTAGTTAGATATTACTGTTTCCATTTTGATGAGTAACCTTAACCAAATTCATGAGGGACAGGGGAGGGGTGCACTTTCAATGTTTTAAATGGAAACCCTAATTATGTTTATTTATTGAATTTTATTTTTTTAATAAAATATTTAGATCTAATAATACATAAAATAGCTATCTCAACATTTACCGGAGAAACAAGAAGTATATGAAACTCCATGAACAAAAAAATAATAAAAAAGAAATATTTATCATTGATTTCCCTTTTCTTTAGAACAAAAAAAAATGTGCAACAGAAATAGTTTCTTGTCTTAATCATCTTAAATCAAACTTGCATTAATAGTGCTTGCATAAAAATATATTACAAATGACATAAATAGAGGAGACACACATACAAAAAAAAAAGAATTAGTACCAGTGCTTACCTTGCAGCGGCAGCTAATTGATTTTTAGCATTTGGAGCAGATGGATCAGCAGCAACTGTTTTTGCAGTCACCAACAACCTGGATGATACCGTTGACACATTCTTTAGCGATACAACCATTTGTCCTTGAACTTCCTTATCCTGGAATGGAGAAATAATTCTTTAGAGGCTTTATCTTGCAAATGAAACTCCAGAGTTTGATTTATCAGGGTGGCTAGTTTTTTTCTATAATAAACTTCCCCGACTTTTCCAGGTTTTCCTGAGAATATTTTTAATTTTTTCTGACTTCTTGGCAGATTATTGGAAATTACTTTTCAAAATAATTTGTAGAACACATAATGTCGACAATAACTGTATATTTTAAAAATTATTAACTAATAGTAACAATTTTCAAAAGTGGAAAAAATTAATACAATAGTGCAAATGAACAAGTTTGTTTATTTATGTGAATTCATCATGCTAAAAATAAATTAAACATAAATTCAAAACTCACAAACTTGGAATATAATAAGAATCATTAAAATCAAGAATTTGTTAAAATAAATAATTCTCACAAAACAAATGATAAGATGGTCAAATTATTACGACAATTACAATCACTTATAAACCCAGGAATATTTGAATTATTTGAGTAGTATTATTTCTGTCTAATTCTTCAGGTTTTTGTAGTGCTTTATCTAAAAAAAATTGTTTTCTTAAAAGAAAGTTCTCTCAATTGTTCTGTAAGTTCGTGTTTTATGATCTTTTCATTCGTTTCTGTATTTTTAAATCTTTTTTTCCCCTTGTTTTGAGGAGGTTTGATTACAATCCTAGGCATACCAGGCAGTGTGAAGTATGTCTGTTCATATTCAATTAGGAAAGAGAGAGAAATAATTCCATTATTCTTTTATATTTGGGGATAAACTATTAACAAATACACTTCAATGCAGGAAATTTGGATATTGGAAAGTAGACATAAATAGGAAAATAGACATATTACAACTAATTATTAAATTTTGAATTAAATTTTTTTAATACTGAGAAATATAAATGTATAGAAAATTTTGATATTATTTAGGCCAAAAAAGAAAAAAGAAAAAATTTAACATGACTTTATTACTTCCCTTTGTATAAATTTCCCCAACTTCTCCCTGACCTGCAACTTCTCCCCGACTTTTCCAGATTCTGGCCACACCAACATCAACATCATGAGCTAGAATTAAATAATTTGGGATACAATTAATAGTAAAATTTACCTGTGTTTGGCCAGCCATTTCCATACTAACACCAACGAGTTCCCCAAATGCACAACCAAACTTTTGAGACGAGGCGGCGAGTTCAGCAGGTGACCGTACAGACGACACGACCTCTGCAGAAACATCATTGAGGCTGGCAGCAGCAGAATTCAATTCTTGTTGAAGTTGCCTAAATACAATAAGTTGAATCATTACAAGAGGACGTTCAGAACTGAGAACAATATTTTGAAAATAAAAAGCAGTTCCACAGATTTATATATTGTTGAAAATATTGGGAAAATAATGCTCACCCGTATGATTTATTTGTTATAGGGAAATCCCGCCTATCTATGATCTGAGAAGCATCTGAAATATTATGAAGAGCTTTGTCAACAGCTCGCTGTCCTGGTAAGCATCCCACACACGCATTTAGAGCCTAGACAAATAGAGTTCAATCAGCGTCACAAGATCTTGGAAAGAAGAAAGTTTTTTCTCTCTTAAACAGAAATCAAAATGATAATTGTTCCCACCTGCGATACATCCTTCACAACATTCGTCAACGACCCATACCCATCAGGCCTCTCCGATTGACGCAAGGTGGCTCGAGCTTCTTCCACAAGACGTAACGAGTGTTCCATTACAAGATCAGCACCTAAAATTATCCTGGAAAAAATATCACATGCATTGAAATACTTTTAAAAAAATTATACATCACTATTAAAATTGGAAGAGATGAATGTAAAATGACAACTTACAGGAACAAAATATTAGGTTCAAATTGGATCCAACACTTCAGTTTCATTTAGTGCAGTTTAATTTGTTTAATTTTCATAATAAGATTCATAAAGAATAGACCTCAGCCCTCTTGCACCCACGACAAGCAATTTATAAAAAAATAGTGTAATCTCATGAAAGAGGATTTTTGAGGAAATACTTTAGATAAGAACTTTAGAGAACATACTCTCCACCCATAACTTTTTGTTGGAATGAAATGGGGATGTTTGATATGAATAATAAGTTTTCTAAATTAATTGTGAAAAAATTCCCTGTAGCAGACCTGCGTTGAGTTTCTCGATCAGCTGATGTTGCGGCTACTCCCCTCACAGCATGAGTCAGCTCACGGAGAGACGCAGCTGTTGCCCGAGCAGCTTGACCAGTGTAGCTCTCATTGCCTTGAGAAGCAGCAGACACAAGCTGAGCCATACTGGCAGATACACTCTTCGATACAGATCCCAATTGCAACGATGCAGATTCTGACTAAAAGAGTAAGAACACAAACATATACATCTGTTTAAAATGGGAACAAATGGATTATTTAACTAAAAAAAAAAGGAACTAATTACTACATTGATGACATTTAATAATGTATGCATAAAGCTACGTATTCCTAAGACGAACAGGGTTCATGCGGATAGAAGCACGTCAGCATGCTAAGCTGAGGTCCCAGGTTCAAAGGTTCAATCTCAAGACCCGTCTCCCTTTTCATTCAATACAACATCAATAATCTAATACCTCATGATGTGGATTCAAGAGGTTAAATGTAAAAAAGTACTTTCTTCAAGTTTCAAAATTTTGGCATCATCATTTCTCACAAAGGGGCATCAGGATCATTTTTCTCTATTGGATAATAGTCGCACATGGTTCCGTTAAGCTCAATCCCCACATTGCATTAGATGCTGGAAAGCACTATGGATCAACAATGCAGTGGGGAAATTTTCACCCTCCCCCACACGGACTGTCAGCAGTCACATGCAATGCTGTTGTCACCATGAACAGAGCCTAAAACTGCACTGCAGTTGTGTCTCTACTGAGAGCGCTTCATTCAACCTGTGATTTAGTCCCCTTAAGAAAGACGAAAAATATCAAAATTCCTCACAATAGAAGAACATTTATGTAGAGTAACAGTGCTCGTGAAAATAATATTTTAATTAATTTTCACACCATTATATATATTATTCCATATTGATGAATGTAAGTGTTCTGACCTCTTGACATTATACAAAATTTATTTTGTCACTTTTTCCTCACAGGAAAACTTTTGAATCTTGTCAAATTTATGATAATTTTAGTCCAACCATTAAACTTTCGGGTTTGAATTATTTATTTTTTGGAAGTAATAAGAGATTTCAAATTTGGGACATATTTATTCCAGTACATGAAAAAGATAAACAATTGTCTTCTTTAAAGACAAAAATAAATAGCACAGGTAAATCAATAAATTTGTTTTTTTAAGAAAAATAATTAAACATTTAAATAATGTTAAAAAAACGTGTTTCTCATTCATTCTTATTTAATTCACTATAAAATGTTAAGTGCCAAAAAGGTAAATTCTTCAAAGCCTGAAAATTGTCTCCATCTAATTAGATAAAAATTACAAAATAGTATACTTAATAAAAATGAAATCAAAAAGAATTTGAATAGGCGGGCTTCTCACTTCACTTGTGTTCTTTTGTTCCGATTGGTTTGAATGTATAGGCAGTGAGACAAGGTCGCACAACCCACGTGGCGACAACACAATGTGGCGATGGCCCCATACGATTCTGCATTTTGAACACACATTTCTTACACAGAGCCCCATGGAGGCACTGCAGAAGCTTGGCTGTGGAAATGACCGATGGGCAGGAAAAATATGCAATGTTGTATGAGGAGACGGTTCCATGTAAATGTACAAATGCCACATTGGTCTCTGCGAAGCAGATCTGATGTGTCCCCCGGCATCCAACGATATGTGGGGGATGGGGCCTTACAGAAATAGTGCAGGTAACTTATCACGAAAATATCACGTTTCCAAAGAAAATAAAAAATAATACTAAATAAAAGTTTTCATGACACAATATCTTGAGAACTCGATATAATTTCACAAACAATCACACCAAAACAGAATTAAACACACTTCAGTTGTGTATAAATATTACAGAATAACTTGGGTCTCATTCACAAGGATTTAAAATATCTCAAAATCAATTCGTGCGAACAGTAAAAAAATGAGAGATTAAATTTTAAGAACATTAAAACAAACTTGTACACTTACAGTTTCTCCAGGTAGAGGTCGTAATTCTAATTTATCAGCAGCCCTCTGGAAAGCATCCAGCTCGGCACGGAGGGAAAGAATCAGATCTGATGCAGCATCGAGCTCTAAGCCCGAGCCACACGCTTCTCGAGCACGATTCAGCGCCACTCGCAAGTCTCCTAATGACTGTCCCAAAGCATGTGCGCTTGTCTGCAGTTGCATGGCAGAAGCATGGTCAGACACAGTTGGAATAACAGCCCTAGCAGACTGAACAACTCTATTTCCCGGCTAAAACAAGAGAGAGAAAAAAAGTTAACAAAATCAAGGCAATAGAAATCCAATTATCCAAATTATGCATTATTCTAATATATTTTGCAGAAGAAATTAATACATATGTACAACAGCAAAAATGTCATTGATCAAATTACAATTACAAAAATCTCTTGTGAGGATTTTTAACGTAAAACAAACAAAAAACGTTTTACAAAAATAGATAGATAGATAGATCTTTAATCACAATTCACAAATAATATTTAATTTAGTTTAAAATACACTGTAATATCAAAATAATTTTCCTCATTATTTTGTAACAGTGTCACAGCACACATGGGTGTTGCTCAAAACTATTGGGAATCTGGTTTTTAATGTAAATTATTTTATAAAGTAAATAAGAAAAAAAGCATGAGAAGAAAATAGTAAACAATAACAAAATTCCACATTAACAGTTCAGCACTATCTCCATAATGATATGCGGTTTTGTGCTTCATTTTTAAGAAGAAGAAAATAAACAAGGCACCTACTTCTACTAAAACAATGTATACTTTCCTCACAATCATCTTCTTAAAACTAAAATGCATTAACAGTAAATATTTTGCAAAATTTACATATCTCAATTTCTTATTTTCATGAAATGTATGCAAATTTTTAACATTTAAATTATTGTACTATCGGGCAACTGTCTCCAATAAATATTGGTGAATTATAAATTTCAGAAAATTGAAGATATACGAAACCAAATTCAAACATTTTCCAGGTTTCCTCGGGAGCAAATATTTACAGTGTTTTCACAGTACCTGATTAACTCCTTAATGTACAACAGGTTCCCATTTCTGAAGTTCTCATGCCTCTCCTCACCTGAAGAAAAGCTTCGGATGCATTGACCAAATGGAGCTGTGCGTGGCCACTATCTGGTTGAGCCAGAGTCCCTTTCACACCTTCGACAAGAGCAGGGACTTGCTCAGCAAGGGAACGACTCTCGGCCAGAAGTTCTTCCTGGGCCGCTCGGTGGGTAGTGTGTGGAGCTGCACCTTGGGCTGCAGCGACGCACTGAGTAGCAGCAGATGCTGCGTGCTTGGCAGCAACCTAATACCATCAGACAGTACCATAGAGAGGTCAAGAATAATGGTGACATATTTCAAAATATAAAACCTATTTTCTCTTTACACGCTCTTAAATAGTATAGTGGCTAAAACTATCCTTTCAAGTGAAGAATTAGTGAATGTTGTATCTTAACATGAGCTTCAAGTGACTTGAAATACAAGAACTAAACCATGATCAGGATGGATATAATGTTCTCTGGGTTACTGAATATCATCGAAAACATGAGAAAATAACACCATTTTCCCTTATCACAAAAAAAATAACCCTCACACTATAGTATTAATTAACAACCCAACTGATTGTAAGACAATATCCATCTCTCAATAACAATTTTTTTTTTTTTGGAACAAGAATATTTAGTAAATTATTTGTTCACACCAACAAAATAAACTTTTACAGAGAAACAGAAATTTCCAGAAAAACGTCAATTCAAATGCCACTCAAACTCTTCTCTCTAGTACAAAATTCTTAAAATCAGCAACATTGAGAGTCAGTTTTCTTTAAAGGTTCATTGTTGAAATATGCCCCAATGATGGAATATGCCGAACAGGTGAAGACAGATACTTTTATTCAGTGCTTTGGCTCCAGCCTTGCGAATCAGTTAGTCTATAGTTCTGAAGAAATTGACAATAGACTTTACAGATTCTGAGTCAAGAAAAATAAAGGTCTCAATATTTTTTTTTTTTTGCAAATTACTTAAAAACTACCAACTCTGACAAAAAAATGGTGAAGAAAAGCAAATATTTTAAACTTTTTCCATTTCTGAAGATGCAATATTATCCATGGTGTACCTCCTTAAAGGTGACGCCATGCTTGCTGTAATTGTAAGTGTATCAATTTTTTGTTAAATATCAAGAAAATTACTTTTTTCTCAGAAAAAAAATGCACACATCCTTTCACAAAGTACCTCAAGAAAACATTCTAACAGCTATTTGTTTATACTGTAAGATTTGAATAATTTCGTGATTAAAATGAAGAAATCATCCTCCCGAGGGTTTTTTAAATTCGGAGAACGAGCGATGGAGCGGGGGAGGAAAGTCCTCCTACTCTCTAACAATTTAAAAGTCCACCGTTGAGAAATGTGACAAAGGAAACATTCACATCTGGCGAGGCGCAGTGAACCCGCGTTGAGCTCTTTGTTGAAGAGAAAATTTATTACTGTTTAGAAATTGCAAGTAAGCGAGGGAGTGGGTAAAACGACCCGTCCCGGCCGTATAACCAAGGACACAGGGGGAGAGAAGCAAGTGGTGACTTGTCAGGAAAAAACGTTGAAAAAGAGCGGTTGGGAATAGTTCAAAATTACGCAAAATTCCCAATCAGAATTTAGGCACAGGAGGGGGAACAGTTGTGGCATTGGAAGTTTTTCGTCACGTGAAATTCAAAATTGAAAGACCTGGGAAGTGGAAAAAGAGGTGTAGGAACGGATGAAGTCCATTTAAGGAATGGCAAATGAAAATTTCCTTCTCCTTGTTGCAGTCTGCTTCTTGTTGCAGTCTGCCTCTTCTTGTTGCGGTCTGCTTCTTGTTGTTGTATCTTGAGCCTTGTTGTATCAGATCAGAGAGAAGAAATCAGAGACACGAGACTTTTTTGCGCGAAGTGAAGACTTGTAATTTTTTTTGTGAGCAGAGTCACGACTCAGCCTTATTTTCGAAGTTATCTGATTAGCTCATGATGTCCGAGGAGATTTCCGAGTTCGCTAATTTCCGGAACTAATTCATCAGTTTTTAGCTAGCATTTTCAGCAGCAAATTCTAAATCCGAGACGCGACAAAACTCGTACGAAAAATATGTCCATTCGGCGGGCGCTTCCGAGAATCCAGGGACCGCCTTTGAAATTGAACCATGATGGTTTGGGTCCACGCCGCCCCTGAGGGCATCCAGGCAGCATAGCTTGCGGGAGGAAGGCACCACCAGGTTTGCTGGCGCTAGTGACGTCATTAACCGGAAGTCGTTCTGAGGTTGAGGCCAGGCCGGCTTTCCCGTGGGGTTGACGCACCCTCCACTCAGCACTGCACTGCTTGATTGGTCATCAGGTTGAGGTATTTTACGATTGTTGGTGGCATCCGACACATATCGTCATGCGCTATTGCGAGAAGACGAGTGCGGGTCTTATTGTTCAGAGGGGCTCAGAACTTTGGACTTTATGATTAATGAAGAAGGCCCAATTAGCAAGAAAAAAACTCCACTTAATTATATATTTTAAATACAATATCAATGTAATTGCATTTCAAGAAGCAAGAATTATTGTAAATTCAGTGTTTGTTTTATTTGTCAAAGGAGAGATTATCTTAATGTTTATTCAAGATGTTCAATTTGTTTAAAATTTACGTTTGTCGTTGAGAAGCCGAATTCGGCGGTAATACTAGTGTATTTCATGTTTACATGGGTTACCAGTTATGTGTGTTTCTTTTGGGGGATAGCATGAAGGTTTTTTTTGTTGTATGTGATTCATGTCAATTAAATTTAATGGATTTCAATTTGTCAATAGCGTTTTCCTGTAGTGGAACCCTAGTATGGTATTTCCCTTCATAAAAAAGTGCTAACCCTAGAAATTTGTGGAATTCTGAGATTAATTAGCCGAGGCGCCTTAAAGATCAAAGTTATAAGTTCTAGACTTTTATTAAATTCATAACATGTAAAAGATTCGTTCTGCCACAATATGCTACAATGAAAAAGAACTTATGATAAAACCAAAACTACTATTGGATTTTTACTTTCTCATATACATAGTATATAGAAAGTATTGTAATCATGCAAACATTTGAAAACGACATTTTTTGAGGAAATATCCGTTTTGGTGACCACCGATTCCGAAAAATTGTTTTTTGGCTGAACGTTCATCCGGTTCATCCATCTGTGCGCAGCACTCCTAACCGAATGGAAAATATATTGTTTTCATTTGTCGTATTTACTGCAGAATTTACTTCTGAAATATGCACATGCTTTCAATTTTCATTTTACTTGAACACAAAAGGCACTTCACATGACAGTCAAAGTACAGTTTTGAATATTTTTCAAAAACTAGTCCAACGATTTTGCTTAAATTTTCTGTACATAAAGTAGAATTAGTATGCATTACATCCGTATTAGCGGTATTTTGATTTAAAGTTTCGTATAGACGCAGTAAAATAACTTCTATCTGCTTCATTTACTCATTAGTTTACCGTTTCAAGAAGCTTGAACAATATTTAGCAGTGTAAATGGACCAAGCACATGTAGAATACATTGTTAGTAAACTGAAATGAAAGATATGATAATGATAAAATACATAGGAGGGCAGAAAACGCCCTGCAGATACTAAAATACATAAATTTGCTAACAACCAAATTACATTTACACAACACTTTTACGGTATTTATAACACTGATATGTCGCTATTTGTTTTGAAATATTATTCTGAATGTTTGTTTTACACTCAAATTTCATATATAAGACAGTAATAAGTTCATCTAGCGACTTTGATTATGAACAGAGCACTGGAAGATGACCAACATATGGAGAACCATGCAAGAAATGTCCCTTTCACTATAGAAATTTTTCTCACTCTATGCTGCACACGGAGAAGCGTATACGAGAAAGTATGTGCAATGATTTTGCACTAGTTTATTATAGACCTTTCACTTTGAACAACTGTAGAATGCATAAAAAATCATAGAAAACATAATTAACACCATAAAATTTGTCATGTTCTTGTGTATATACTTAATGAAAAAAATAGTTTTATGAATGAAAAATACTTTTAAAATAGCAGAAATGTTTCAAAAAACATGAAATTTTCACAGCTTTTCCCGACATGTCAACTTGACAAATTTTTATAGAATGAACTAAAAGTGTCAAAAATAATTCATATTCAGCAAATGATTACTATTATATTTGTGACAACATTTAAAAATGTCAAGCTTCTACATGCAAAATATAACGAATTATTAATATTTTTCGAAAACATTGCTAAAAACAACCAGGCACGTTTTCAAGGAATAAAATGTATACTGTCGCCTTAAGGAAAATGCCGTGATCACATGATCAATTAATTTAAACGTTTAAAACCTAGTATGTAACCCCAAATAAGTGATAAACTGTGGTATGCAACCCACTAATTGTACTTGCCGCCGTCGCAGCAACGATCGGGTCAGCTCCGGCTGCCCCGGCCAACGTCGTGCCGGGCGCGCTCAAGCAGAGCGAGCGAAGGATGAGCCCCTCCTTCCACACCAAACGGCCTGCGCAGAGAACTCTCCGCGCATGGCCACCGCCGCCATCCGGCCAGCAGGCCACCGCCACCACCGCCTCCAGGGCGGTGGGTATATAAGGGCGGCGGAAAGGCACCACAGACGAAGAGTGAAGCGGAGTGAGCAGAGAGAGTTACGAGTTACCACGATCTACAACCTTATCAACGACAACAACCACACTGCTATCGACTTTGGATTTCTCTCACTGGACACCGGAATACTGGACTGCTAGAACTCTTGGATAACGACACTGCTATGCTTTTGGTATTTTCTGTAGTCCGCTTGGCTCGGACGAGATTGTTCACTTGTAACAATTACTGCAATAAAACCAGTTGTTGAGTTTTAACTTGTTCTTGCTGATTTGTTCCCTGACGGGACACAACATAAACAGAACTATGTTTTCAACTGGCGACCAGCAATGCCTCAGCAGCGAAGTAGAATCTGGTCGCCCAGGAAAAATAGATAGAAAAAAGGCAAGTTCAACAAAAATTCGCATTCGCATTGAGATAAAATTTGGCATACACCTTAAGGTCATCATTTCAAAAGAAATATCAAAAGTCCTCATAGTAAAATATCAAAAGTACTTATGGTAAAAATTTTATTCAAGGTCAAAATTTTTTGGGGAAAATCTCTTCAGCGATGTGTTTAATCATAAAAATAGCTTTATGAATTTTATAGATTATAAAATTGCCTACAAAAAAGTTCTTAAATGTTTTTTTCCCTCCAAAGCATCATTTGCGAGCTAGCGCATTAAAAAAACGATGATAATAATAATAAATTTATTGTCAAAAAATCAGTACAAACTGCTTATGACCACGTGGAGGACAATAAACTAATTTACTCTCCGGAAGCAAGCAAGGGACCAACCCATCAATTCCGATCAAGGGTCCTAAGGCAGAGGCGGATTCAAACATTTCAGCAAAAGTTCCTAGATAAGATAAAAAGTTAGCTGCGAGTTATAATACTAATAGAATGTCAATATGTCTGTAATTTAACGCAAATATGTTTGTAAATTTACATGTACAAGTTATTATCGAACTATAGATAATTCTGAGTATAGTGTTTAAAAATCATAAGAGTTGAAAAAACACTAAATTCACGATTTATTGTTACAATAAACACGCCCCTAGACAAAGCCTAGAGAACCTGTATAAGAAATCCGCCTCTACCCGAAGGAAAAACGGAGAAAAACCCGGGCCAGGAT
>NNCF01128178.1:228276-297714 GCA_002313205.1 Laupala kohalensis | reverse complement strand
CAATAAATTCTTTTACAGTGTAGAAGCACTTGTGCAGGAGGTAGTTTGTAACCGCGGATTTGAAGATATTCAATTTCATAATGTCTTTTATATTCTTGGGCAGGGAATTAAATAGAACGATTCCCGAATGATGCGGTCCTTTTTGGCAAAGAGTGATTGACACTCTAGGCCGATGAATATTATTACTATTGCGAGTATTGTGTTTGTGAACGAGACTGTTTCGTATAAAGCAAGGGAGGTGCTTCAGTAATTCGGTCTTAACCAACAAGACCGTCTCATAAATATAAATGCAGGGAAGTGTTGTGATATTTAATTCCTTGAATCAAGGTTTACAAGAGTTTCGGGGGTGAGATTTACAAATTATCCGAACTATCTATCCTTTTCTGAATTCTGAAAGTTTGAATACTCTGACCGGAATTGCCCCAGAAGGTAAGGCCGTAACGTAAATAGGAGTAAACGATTGCAAAATATACGCAACGGGAAATACGTGGACTAACTGCGTTACCTAAGTTTCGGAATACGTAACACAATTTGCCTACAAAATACTGTTGTTCAGACAATTTTTATCATGTGATGTTATGAAGACAAGTGAGTCATCTCTGATACTCTCACTCTTTGTGCAAGATGAGTGACACATCTCAATTGCTAAACTTCTGTGCTCAACCACACCAGTTATTGATATTTCTGGTACCGAAGCGGCGCTTCCCGCCAGCCGTCACTTTGTCCTTCCTTGCGATCGGCGCATTAACTCGCGAAGATAATGCGAGTTTATGGACAGCGAGCCACGCCACGTGCTCGCACTGGTCGCGTACCGCTCGGACGCTCACTCGCTCTCTGGACTTGCGCCAGTACAGAGTAGTCGAACAGTTCGCACTCGACGGACAGAGCAGTTAACTGTGAGCAACCATTGGTACTACGCATCGCTCTCTCTCGGGCGGTCGGCAGTGCGCAGTCGGCAACCGTCGACTCACTCGCCGGCGGTCACCTGGCGCCATTCGCTAGACACTTCGCTCTCCAACCTCGTCAGCGGAGAAATCCACGCATCGCTACTCTCCACAGCTGACATCTTTTCTACCTTCATCCTGCATCAAGACACTGATGGAGGTACTATTAACTATTTGAAGACCATCTCTGCTATTCATGGGTTTTTCAATCCATTTCAACTGAAAATCAATGTACCAATTGAACTACGACGTCATCTCGGCTGAATTTCCGGGATCATCTCATCACGATGCATCGTGGGAACTCAGTATTGTATCATTCTTCTCCATTACCTTCGCATTCCATGTTTTATTAAACTGTTTGTGTTGGCAATCACTACTAATCTATACCTCATCCTTTCCAAATTCTTTACTGTTACAAACAGTTCGTCCTTCGAACCTAATCACCCCCTGTGCAAGTAAAGTCAGTAAATTGTCTGCACATATTGGGTCCTCTGAACCGGACATATTGTTTCATGTATACCCATTTTGTCTAAGGGCAAAAATGTTTATACAACTGTGTTGCGTCCACAATGCGCACAAGTGTGAGTACATGCATACGGACTTCCACTCGGCAAACTAAATACGCTCTTTTCTTTTCTAATTCAGATGCATACTTATAGTACATGTATTGTAATATAAAGAAGATTTTGTTTTCCATTTAATTATTAATTTTTAGAATTTGTATAAGTATGTTAATACATAAATATCTTTTATTGGAAAAATGTTTATTGTAATTATAATACATTTCCAAACAAACCATCAAAACAAAATAAACTTGAAAAGGAACAACAAAGTATAATTAATAAGAATTTATTATAAAATATCTGCAAATTAGAATTTTTTAATTAAACGCAAGTAAACCCAAGTTTTACAACGAAACGTAGCATGGCAATGTTTCGTTCTGTCGCATGGTACCCCTGAAGACATAATCCTCGATCTGATCGGAACAAAGAAATATTCGTTTCTGTTAATTTACATTAAAATATATTACGATTAATCAGTTCCAATTTTCAAAGAAAAATATCTTATTTTCATCATCCACTCCATTTTGTCTTGCGATTATACCACATTTCCAAACCATTAACTGCAAAGAAGATAAACTAAAAAATAAGAATTGTAAAGGATATCTGTTCGAGCTAACCCATTTCACCTGCCTCAAATCACGGCATAACTGGCCTCCGAGTGCGGCCACACGGAGGAAGACGGAGGAATATGCGCCAGAATACGTCACATACGCCGCATTGTGAAGGGCGCCGTGCCTCACACGCCGCGGAGCATCGGTTCGTGATTGGTCACCGCCTCTCGTCTACCAATAGGAGCCGTTGCTGCGCGCAGTCGCGTCGCATTGTTGGAGTCCTAATACATTCGGCCGCTTTTGTGATATTTATATAAATTACGCATTTCAGTCTATTTAAGAATTCTTCTACAGATTATTTTATAAATAAATTGGAACAATTCTACCTTCCGGTCCAAAGCCGTTGAAAAATTAAATTATCCATCGTATATCCTTCCGCGAGTGCTGCTACCTCCACCATCGCCTCCATCTTCACACTTACAACAGATTTTCTTAAAACTAAATCGCCAGGTCAAACAAACCTAACATCGCCGACTGTGACCGAACAATTTTTTATAATTGTTCATGGCGATATTATAATTGTCAAACCCTAACATACTAACAAACGGTGGCGGAGAGAAGAAAATAGTACGGAACATTATTTCTTTATAACTATCATAAACATAAAAAGCGAAGAATACGGCTTATTTTTTCGGAACCGCAATAATATTAGCAGTATTATGACATCAATAATTTTTTCGAACCCTGTTTGGACCAACTCCTTACCTTTGGCCAAAAAATTATATTCGTGGATTTGGACAACATTCACTCTGATAACTACTGTAGAAGGGCTAAGGTTGATTTTAGTCTCGGAGAATGAATGGAAGAGTGCCGGGGCCAGGCCGAAGCCAAGCGCCAACAATGCAACTACAATATTCTTCATCAGACAGTGATACCGATTCGGGCAAGAAATTAGTTCGTAAAAGAAAAAGAACCAATGTAAGTGGCCTCATTTTCCAAACATTAGGTTATGTGTCTGAAAGTATTGGGTTTCAATTCTTAAGGCTGAAATAGC
Source organism: Laupala kohalensis (assembly GCA_002313205.1). Lineage (NCBI taxonomy): Eukaryota > Metazoa > Arthropoda > Insecta > Orthoptera > Trigonidiidae > Laupala > Laupala kohalensis. The sequence continues at coordinate 294,602 of NNCF01128178.1, read as the reverse complement.
AAAAGCTCAAATAATCTTTCTTTTTTGTGCTCACGTGAAAAGAAAGATCTTAGCAGTTCTGGTATTAAGGATGTAGATTCGATCCTATGCATTCCATCTCATATTGAGTAACCTTATCAACCAAGTGTAATTTGAACTTGGCCTGTGACTATTACCACTGTCATGGAAGAAAGACTATGGGAGACCTAATATTTCTTTTGATAATGCACAATTTCTTTTATTAATGAAACATTAGTGGCTGAAGAGCCGTTTTTTCTATTAATTACATGAAATGATAAATTTATCTGTACAATATTATATTGCTTGGCTATTTGCCTGAAGTATTTTGGCCAAGATATAATTGTAACATTGATTAAGTGCTCTTTCTTCTACTCAACTATTTGATCCTTCCGTAGTTTGCAGCAATCTCATTCATTTATTGTTTGTTTTTAGAACAGACCTACTATTTCCTTATAATTGATTTCTTTTTTCTTGATATTTAAAGTGTTAATTTCCAACTTAAGTAAGGAAGCGTTTACTATTTTTGTAATTCTGAACTGGAGACTTAAACAGCGCTTAGAGTGAGTTATTTGATCATTATGTTTTATTAAACTGCAAATGAGAGGTTAACTCACGAACCCGTGCATATCTCCTGTCGTCTCTTTGTAAGCTTTGATGAGCAAAGAATGTATATGATAGAAAGGGGTGCATGAAAATAAATTTTTGATTCGATATTATGCTGAAACATGTATTATTTAGGAATGACTTCCTAGTATGCCACTGTGCTTTTTTATGTTCTATGATTATGCTTTCAGATAATTTTAAGTTCATCTAGTGAAGAGAGACCTGATAGTTGTGTAGCTCCATCGAGAAAAAAAATGAGGTTAAATAATGAAAGCTGTAGTGGGGAGGACGAAGAAAAGAAATCTGAAGGCTCTCAGGAGTGTGATGATGCAGAAACAGATGAACAGGAGAATGATGTTTCTCAACCACGAGGGCAGGTTTGTGTAAGTAAATTGCCATTCAAGTTTTGGCCTTAGCAAACTTCTTCTGTATCAGTGTTCAATACACGATGTTTTTTTTCCTCTTTAGCAACGTGTGGAGAGTGAAGACAGTTCATACGCTTGGGAAGGCGAAGAAGTATCCTCAGAGAATGGTTGGTATCTCCTAATTGGAAATTTAAACTGAATTATTTTCTACTACAATTAATGTCCATTAGTTTATGGTCCTCCACGAGGTCATATACAGTTCTTAACTGCTTTTTTGATAATAAAATTTCTTAATATAATTATTTACTTTATATAATCTAATTGAATAAATAATGAAGGACTTACAAAATCTTAGGGCGGAATAATATCTTTTATATGAACATATTATTTGTCAATAGAAAGTTGTGTTTCATTTTTTCTTTAATCTAATTACGTTGATGTATCTCATTATATAATGTGACCTCCTCCCGTTATTGATCAAAGTATTTTCTATGAGACTATTGGTGACAGATAATGAAAGCTGCAGTGGGGACGACGAAGCAGAGGAATCTGAAGGCTCTCAGGAGTGTGATGATGCAGAAACAGACAAAGAGGAGAATGATGTTTCTCAACCACGAGGGCAGGTTTGTGTAAGTAAATTGCCATTCAAGTTTTGGCCTTAACAAATTTCTTCTGTATCAGTGTTCAATACAGGATATGTTTTTTTCCTCTTTAGCTACGTGTGGAGAGTGAAGACAGTTCATACGCTTGGGAAGGCAAAGAAGTATCCCCAGGGAATGGTTGGTATCTCCTAATTGGAAATTTAAACTGATTTATTTTCTACTACAATTAACGTCCATTAGTTTATGGTCCTCCACGAGGTCATATACAGTTCTTAACTGCTTTTTTGATAATAAAATTTCTTAATATAATTATTTACTTTATATAATCTAATTGAATAAATAATGAAGGACTTACAAAATCTTAGGGCGGAATAATATCTTTTATATGAACATATTATTTGTCAATAGAAAGTTGTGTTTCATTTTTTCTTTAATCTAATTACGTTGATGTATCTCATTATATAATGTGACCTCCTCCCGTTATTGATCAAAGTATTTTCTATGAGACTATTGGTGACAGATAATGAAAGCTGCAGTGGGGACGACGAAGCAGAGGAATCTGAAGGCTCTCAGGAGTGTGATGATGCAGAAACAGACAAAGAGGAGAATGATGTTTCTCAACCACGAGGGCAGGTTTGTGTAAGTAAATTGCCATTCAAGTTTTGGCCTTAACAAATTTCTTCTGTATCAGTGTTCAATACAGGATATGTTTTTTTCCTCTTTAGCTACGTGTGGAGAGTGAAGACAGTTCATACGCTTGGGAAGGCAAAGAAGTATCCCCAGGGAATGGTTGGTATCTCCTAATTGGAAATTTAAACTGAATTATTTTCTACTACAATTAACGTCCATTAGTTTATGGTCCTCCACGAGGTCATATACAGTTCTTAACAGCTTTTTTGATAATNTTCTTAATATAATTATTTACTTTATATAATCTAATTGAATAAATAATGAAGGACTTACAAAATCTTAGGGCGGAATAATATCTTTTATATGAACATATTATTTGTCAATAGAAAGTTGTGTTTCATTTTTTCTTTAATCTAATTACGTTGATGTATCTCATTATATAATGTGACCTCCTCCCGTTATTGATCAAAGTATTTTCTATGAGACTATTGGTGACAGATAATGAAAGCTGCAGTGGGGACGACGAAGCAGAGGAATCTGAAGGCTCTCAGGAGTGTGATGATGCAGAAACAGACAAAGAGGAGAATGATGTTTCTCAACCACGAGGGCAGGTTTGTGTAAGTAAATTGCCATTCAAGTTTTGGCCTTAACAAACTTCTTCTGTATCAGTGTTCAATACAGGATATGTTTTTTTCCTCTTTAGCTACGTGTGGAGAGTGTAGACAGTTCATACGCTTGGGAAGGCGAAGAAGTATCCCCAGGGAATGGTTGGTATCTCCTAATTGGAAATTTAAACTGAATTATTTTCTACTACAATTAACGTCCATTAGTTTATGGTCCTCCACGTGGTCATATACAGTTCTTAACTGCTTTTTAGATAATAAAATTTCTTAATATATTTATTTTCATTCTATAATCTAATTGAATAAATAATGAAGGACTTACATCATCTTATGGAGGATTAATATCTTTTATATGAACATATTATTTGTCAATAAAAAGTTGTCTTTCATTATTTATTTAATCTAATTATGTTGATGTATCTCATTAAATAATGTGTCCTCCTCTTGTTACTGATCAAAGTATTTTCTCTCATTGGAACCCCTAGAATTTTCTTCATCGGAACCTCAAAACCAGACTGAAGAGTGTGGTACTACAAATAGAAAAAAACCAGATCCAAGTGTTGTCTCTGATTCTAGTGACGGACAGTCTGAAATATGTCCGATATGTCTAGTTAGTTTATCTGCCCAAGAGATAGGATCTGCTGAATTTGTTGACGTATTTTGTTCAGAAGAATCCAATTCAGATCCCACTGTCTGTGACATTTGTGGTCGGAGTGTCAGGGAAGACAGACTTCTAGTGTGATTCATGTGTGGCATGGGTTATCATTTGGAATGCCTGGACCCTCCCACAATTAATTCGTTCCATCAAGAAATGATAGTTTATGATAATGATGAACCTGCATTGCAGGTATTGTGTGATAATGGCAATATGCAGATTGGATATTCCTTTTTGAGTGATTCTGATTAACAAAACTTTATTTTGAACTTTTATTTTCATTTATGAATTTTCGTAAAGCGAGATGCTTTGAAAATATCTTAAATGGTGCCACTCAACTTGGTGTAATACATTTTGAACTGATATTTAGTAATTGGTTAATTAAATCTGTTCCATAGGTTCTCATATGTGTGGTTTCTGTCACTTTTGTTGTGCCAGTTTTCAAACATTTAGCAGTGTAAATGTTAAGCATCTTGATGATTGTATTATGTATGTCAGCAATGTTTTTATCGAAAATCTTAGTTTTGTTTTAAAAACTTCCATCAGTAGTTTTACTATTAGTGTAGTTGATTATAAATTGTAAAATTGAAACAAGGAATGAATAAAGTTTAATTACTTTGTCATCGCGAGTTCAAAGACCTACACTTTTTCCCACTTTTAATCATTTGAGTGAAAAAGGAAAATTATTACATCATCATGTTCGTCATACAAATTATTAACGTATGATGACAAAAACAATTCTATAAATATAGAGCAAGGAGGAAGAGTGTAATTCTGCATCGGGAACATTATTACACTTTGTAAATAGTTTGAGGGCACATTAAAAGATGTGCAAGTCAGAAACAAAAAAATTTCAAAACAATGAAAAACAGAAACATACCACTTTCTTCTAAAAATACAGATCAGAGTCCAATAGCAAGTCTCTGAGTTACTGAATATCATCAAAAACATGAGAAAATGACACCATTTTCCCTTATCACCAAAAAATAACACACACACTATAATATTAATTAACAACCCAACTGATTGTAAGATAATNGGGGGGGGGGGTAACAAAACTTATTCACATGAGGTAATATTCCCAGGAATTTTCTTGTCCCTAGCTTGGAACTAGTTCTTGCACTCATTTGTACTGCCACAAGACTGGTTTCATATAACATTAAATTCACAATATCAATGAAAATCAGATAACTTAAATACATTTGACATCCTGTGCAGAGAGTGAGCCAACATATGTGATAATATTCTTATGAACCAATATCACCATGAGCGTATAATGCATGGAGCTCGAGATGTTAATATCTATACATGACCAGAAGAGTAACAACTGAAAACTGACCTCAAGACGAGAGAAGATATTTCGTCTCAAGGCAGGGGTAGCAGCCGCTGCAGTAGCTTGGCGCAATTCTTCAGCAGCTGTTCGCAGTTGATTTTGATACTGAATATCATGAGGTGCAGAAGCACATAAGCGTGCCGCTTCAACCATACGAGCAGTAGCATCAGCAAGGGTTTTTGCAGCAGCCAGTAAACGACGCTGCAATTCGGAGTCTGGTTGTCGTTCTGCCTCTCCCTGTGGAGAAAAAAAAGGGAATTTAATACTGACAAAATAAATTTAACGAAAAACTGAAAAGCAAAACCAACACCCATCCACCAGTAAACTCTATTGTTAGTTGTCTGAATACTAAATTATAAGGCATCAATATAAGACCTCTCTCCAAATTGTTCTTTCCTTTAGTTTTTTATGGTCAGAAAACATTACACAATAGTATATTGCACAATATTTACAAGAGAAAATATGAAACATGCATCTGTGAAACTTACAACACTTGCCATGGAACACTTTCTATTGGAGTGTCTCAAATATAATACTAGCCGACGGAGACACAATCAACCCAACAGTTTGGACGTTATGCTTGGGTAAAATGAACCGATTTTGATACACCTTTTTAGATTCCTCAAGTAATGTGGCCTTTGGCATAGTATCTGATCTTTATTTGTGTGTCATAACTCATAATCATAAACAAATCGGGGCTCCTCCCACAAGTTCTCAGGAGGGTTTGTATTTAAATCCTTCTTTCTTTTTCCTTATCTATAAATATACTTTTTTTTCTCTTAATTTACATCTTTCTTTGTTTTTGGGTTTATAATGTTTTAGGAAACTGTTGTCTCTCTTTTGCCATCTTTTTATGGTTGGACATATTGTATTTCAGGAGGGTTTTTAGTGGGTATGGTCGAGTCATTCGGCGAATCCCACACGTGGGGAGAGACATGTTGGCTCTCCTTAGTGCGTAACTGCATTTTCCCTATCTGTACAAAAATGTTAGAGCTCTAATGACCTCAATGTCGGTGAGCCATAAAGCCCCAATAAAAAAACAAAGAAATTTAAAGCAAAATGAAACTTTTCCTCATTTGAAAACTCTTACCTTTATTGACTGTATAAGATGAGCAGTTGCTTGTCCAAGAACTCGGGCTTGGCGAACCATTTCTGCAGCATCTCCAGATGAAGCAAACAGTCTGTCGGTCGCCACAAGAATAGTTTCCACTGAACTCTCTTGCACGCTCTCACGAACACTGTCTTGGCTACTGATTCTGCAATTCCAATCAAGTCTGCTTAGAACTGAATACCATACACAAATGCAAGTCTTGCAACACTCCCATGATAATGTGTTGTTAATTATTGCAGAAAATATTAATGATTCTAAATCAATATTGAACATTGATACTAGCTCAAGAAGCCAAAATCATGTCCATTACAAAAAAATTATAACTGAACAATTTGGAAAAGATTGTGCTTTGAACAACAAAAAAAGAACAATGTCAATTTTAAACTTTTTCTTATATATTTTTATTTCCATATTATGAATGTCAACATAATTGCTCATTTACTACCCATTTTAACGATGAATTTATCTGCAATTTTGTCGTAATATATTTGCTATAAGCATTCACGATAGATGTGGAGAACGGGAATATTTTTTGGTCTTTCCTGGTCCAATGTAATAAAATTTTATTGGAAAAAGTAAATCTTTACAAATATTAATAGCAGCACAAAATTAATTAATTCTAAACTTTTATAGTGTCATAAAATTAACTAATTTAATGAATATATAATAAATAATTGATTTTTAATACAAATAGTTTAAGTGCAAAGGATAAAGAAATTGATTCATCCTTACTATTATTCATCTAATTATTCCAAAAGAAAATTTTTTGTAATTTTTATCAGTAAAATACTGTTTTGTATTTTTAACATGAATTTTCATTTTCAGTATTCCATACCACAAAGAAATTTGTAGAGTCTTAAGCACTTCACGTGCCTTTGGCTGGTCCTGGCTGGTCCTCGATATCAACCAATTAATTGTGACAGATGATTGATTCAAGAGCCTTGAAATATTCAATTAATGAAGGTTTGGAGTGTTAAAATATAAGATCACATAGTGTGCTTTCTTTTGTACCATGAACTCTCAATTTATTAATTCCAAATCAGTTATTTTAATTAACAACCCACATAACTTTATCATTTCAACTTGTGAAAGCACATGAAATTACTCACTTGATATGGTTCAGTAAATCATTCAAAGTGCGAGACACTTCTGCAGCTGCTCCACTCAACTCCTTCAAGAGGCGTTCGTCTTGGCAGGATTCATTGCATACCCCTACCAGCCCTTCCACGGCTTTTGCCACCTCCTTCACAGCTGCAACCAATTGTTCTTGGCACGCTGGACTATGCAAAGTGGGCGCTACAACCTAGAACATTGTGTTCCATTAGTGAAATTAAGAAGGTCAATAAAATTCTCTTTCAAAGTTTACAATTAAAATACTCTAGTTTAGATCATACATTATGGCTGAACCAAGTTTTAAAACTAAGTATTTATGACATGTAGGGCACAATTCAACAGTGTAACTGCATTAATCTGTAAATGATAATTCAAGGGGAAGATAACCTAAGATTAATGTAATACTGAATATGTTTAACACTTTATGATAGAAAGCACTAAAAATTATTTCCCTTATTTTTTGTGTTTTATTTACCAAACGTTATGTAGAAGGCACATATAATTCTTCACAGAATGCTCAACATATTTCATAAAAATTATATAAAAATTACAAAATTGAAGAACGCTGGGTATTCATCTAGTAAACATGACGAATCTGAAAGTGTCTAGATGAACACTAAGTTGTATGTTTTCGATATGACCACATACCTTGGCACACGCAACTAGTTGAGAAGTAGCCAGAGCACACTGTGTAGCTGCTCCAATAACCTTGTTCTGAGTAGGTTGGTCTGAGCAAGTTGCAGCAATACTTTTCGCTTTGAGAACAAGAGCAGCTGTCGCTGTAGCGACTGCCTTCGCTTGGCTCAGCAGAGCGTCCTGCAGTCCTCGCTGAGTGGCATCTTCTTCATCGCCAAGAGATCCTAATACTGCTTGAGAAGCTTCACCAACACGGCTGGCAGCATTCAAGAGACTCTGGCGAGACTGCAATTACAAAGGAGTATTGAAATTAATACTGAAACACCTATCACACACCATATAATAACTCATACAGCTGCTAACACACTGATAACAGAGCAAATGAGCAGACAGAAATAGTAATGCCAACTCGTGTAATAAAATATGCGCAAGGTTTCATTTAATACCTCCATCTCAGTAATCCAATTTCTGGTTATTTCATACACTTAACAGAATTAAAATCAACTTACACAGTTTACAGAAACATTTTCAGAAATTCTTCTCAGTGATGCCTGGATATCCATAATAACATAACACAAAATTCCTCGAGGTTTTAATCTTTTGGAACATGTTACATGTATGGAGAAGGAAAGATCCCCTGATATGTTTTTTGAAAGATACAGTATCATAACTGTAATATGTGTTTTAAATACTCAATATTTTATCATGTTACGAATACTTCATGGAGTGGAATTCTTCAAATTTGAAAAGGTCTCTACTTTCTTTTTGTCTATGTGCTGTCAGATTTTTATAAAAATTTGACCTTATATTCATATTCAATTCTACTCAATCTCCTTACCTCCTTGGTTTCTGGTTCTGCAGCACGTAGCAAATCTGAAAAGGCTGAACAAAGCTTGCGAGCAGCATCCAGGAGTCTGTCACCAGAGCCCTCATCATCCATCAGCGCAGCAATCATTCGCACACCACGAGTCATTTCCGGGAGGTTGGAAGTGATGGTGGTAATGGCAGCACCCACCGCAGTGTGGTCCACTTCATCCACTGGGCCTGAAGATCAGACAAAAAATCAAAGAACTTTTCTCGATTGCACTTCAAATGGGGAAAGAAGGGTAACATCCAAAACTGCTTTTACTCACCTGAAGTGAGAGTTACAACCTGAGCAGTAGCTGCATTCATTGCAGCAATCTGGGAGCTCACATTCTGTTTGTTGGTATCCAAAGTTGTCTCCTTCCATTTCAATGATGCCTGAAGTAATACAAATTATTATTTCAAAACTCATTAACAGTCAGATTATTTGCTAAAATAAAAACCACTCGCACTATACCTTAAAACTTCTCGAAGTTATACACAACAATCAACAACTGTGCTAACTGCACAGTTCTAATGTACTCCAATGAGAGGATTTCATTTTCAGGGTCTGTTTTATACACTACTAATAAAAATTGCATTGAAGAAATAAAATTAGTTTGAAAAATGAACACAAACTTTTAGTATTGGTGAAAGCAAACACTACAGGGTGTTTCATGCTATTTTCATTCTCAGAACTTATCTCCAAATGGCACCAAGAATTTTCAACCGGGATCTAATGCTACTAAATATAGCATGCCATTCTGAAGTTAGATCTAGTAACTGTAATCTAATAACTGAAAGAATACTAAAAGTACAGCCCACAATTCATTCTGAATGATAGCGTGCAGTGAATTGCTTTGCACTGCAGAACAAGTTACTTCATAAATTTTAGATTATGACATGGCCGCTAAAACATAACGAAGTATTTCCTTCAAAATATGAAGACAACTTTGATTGTTTATTGCCTAAAAATTTACTTCATTCATTACATCTTTATTCGGAAAGGTTATATTATCATTACTTGTTTGTCAAGTATTGAGAGAATTCGTTGAAGGAATCACACAATTTCTGTAGCACTCACCGGGTCAGACCCAAGCTCTGGAAGTTGAGCTTTAGTTTGCAGCTCAGTTTCAACTGTTGTAATTACATCACAACCTGATGATATGGTGGATAACAAGGCTCTTTGGGGCTCGGATAACACACTTGTCACCTTGCTTTGCTGCACCTACGTTCACATACAAAAACACAAATAAACAACCCAGCAGAACTAAGAGACCTACCACAGCTTCCCCCATCCTAACTTCAGGCTATTCTCCTCTTCACATAAAAGGAGGCTCACATTTCAAAATTCAATTTTTTACAAGTGGGTGTGGTAACACACTAATCACATTCTAAAACAGCACAAATACCGCAAACATGCAAAGAAATGAAAGCAATCAAAAGACAACAACTTCCCGTTAAGCTTGAAGAAAAATCACAGAACAAGGAAAAAAGCAACTCCACTTTAATATGCAGAAAGATAGTAAAAATAATAAAAACATAAGGAAAAAGGAGGAGAGCAATTTTTTTTATTAATTTTAGTTACATTTAAAATAACAGGAGAAAAGTTCAAATTAATATAAACAATTGAAAATTGAAGTGTTTGCACTCAGAAGAACTTGATATTCAGAAGAAACAATAAGACAGAGAGGATGTGATATTTTATCAGTCATGGGATCATTCACTTCAAAACCCTGAATAACAGTAGCAATAATTTGTTTGGACATTCTCCAAGCAGGTTATCAGCACTATCAACTTGCACACTAGTTACTCAGTTTAACAAGAAATGAACAAAGGAACAAGTTAGTTCCTGTTGTAAGAAAGAACTGACCACAAGGAACAATGGGAAATGAAAACAAATGGGCTGAAGTAGTCTGAATTTAATTTTTTTCTCACAGAGTATGCAGGAGTAAGAAGCAAATTGTTTAGCCATTGCTGATACAACTTCTAAAAGACACACACATTTTCAAGAATTCCTTATAATGAAGTATATTACCCACACATTTTAAAACGTCACGGTAAGGCCATTATTTAAGAAATAAATCAAATATCGTACTGGAAACTATCTCCTTGTTGCCCAACGTTCTAAAATTCTGGACTATCTCTCATACATGGTAAATTCTCCAATAACTGACAGCGTTCCAGTAGTGAACAGTCAGGATATAAAACACTGAAAATAAGAATCACAGCTGTTGGAAATATCACAAAAAATGAACAGAGTATGGGTTATCTATTGCTTATTTGGTGATACAGGAACCCTATAAGGTAACACGGAAACTTCCATCAGTTGTAATTAAAGGTGGCAATCCACTCTCCAAGAAAAAGTGTGTCATACACAAAAGAAATATTTTGAGGGGACCATTATTCATTTTTCCTTCCAAACCACAGCTTTACCGCTCTCCAGTATTATTTGAAACAAAACAAAATGAAATTAAAAAAACATACCAGTATCCTAGTATTTATGTGGAGCACAACATCTATACAAAGTAGTTTACTTCCAGGAAACAAATATTTCTTAAAATTGAGAGTAAAATATCCACGAGTATCACATTTATTCATGGATCAAAAGTAACCCAATACACAGAGCGCAAGTTTGATACATCTGTCATTGAAGAGAATCTAAAAAAATTGCTCAGTTTATCAGACAAAAAAATAACACACTTAGAAAAAGAGATACAAATCTTACAAATCGCCACTTTGCTGCATTCTAAAACCACCCTGCAGACTATTCATCTCTGTATGATGCAACAAGACAATTTTCCAGTCAAAGGGTGGAAATTATAGACAGTGAAAAAGAAAATTGCTTGATTTATTATAACAACAATAGAAGCACACTTTTATGACATTTAAGCGATATAAAAGGACAACCTCCAACTCTTATTGAATTGAACAGGTAAATTACTATTTAGGTGTTCTAATTTGCTATTTTCAGCAGTTTCAGGGGATTATCAAAATAATAAGAGTTTCCAGAGCTGATTAATACCATTAAGCTAATTAAAATAAATCAAGACTCATTAATTAACAGTACGCCCCTCTAGGTGATAAATTAAACTTCAAGTTTTCCAATTATTTCACAACTAATAGTTTCAAAAATGAGTGATGAATACTATGACAATAGCAGTTATACAACACAAAAGGCAAATGTTCAAGAATGGCTTGGTTGCATAGACAAGTTCTTGATTGGAATCATATCCCTAGAGCGAATGTGTCCTTGGATCTGAAGGAAAAATAATGATAAAATGTTAATACTGACTTCCAAAATTATTTAAATTAATAAATAATTTAAAATAAAAGTAAATAATTTTTGTATTGTTTTCTTGAGAGCAAGTGAAAAGTGGTTAAGAATTAAACAAGTGAAAAAAATTCAGTAAAACCAAGCAGTTGTATTTCTGACAGGAGAGTCAATTACAACATCTAACAATTAAGATAGAAACACAATGAAGAATTATCCAAAGTAGTACATTTTTGGACAGAGAAAGTTAATTTAAGCACCAGAAGTTTCAGAAGACAACAGAAAATGAAGCACAACAGAGGATTTTTCAGAAATACAAATACCCAGACAATGTGTTTTCAGACCAAAATGGAATGCTACGGAACCCAGTGCGAAGGAAAAACCCATAACACCACCTAACGTTAATGAAACTTTGTAATGATGAAAACTTCATCGTGGCCTCATACAGAGGGCAACCTGTATATCATCATTTAGAAAAGAGTTTGTTTAGAAAAGAAGAGGGGAATTTACTTCACAAAAAAGTTGAGATGCGAATTCTGCAACACTTGATCAGAGGATACAATTTTCTCAATTACAACTATTACATAGCTAGACACTCCATACGAAGACAGCGTACACAGGAAACCGATTACTAAAAAGGTTTCACAAACAAACTAAATAATAGAGGAGTCGGAAACTTATTTCAACATGACTCTCCTGTCTGAAATATTTAGGAGCAAGCATCTCTCACAATCTACAGGAGGCAAGTTATGTGAAGAATTCCAGGATATGTGCACAGTAACACTTCACGTTTGTGTGAATACAAAAACAGTGACCCTCGCATCGCAAACCATCACAGTTCATACAGTAACTGCACGGAGAGAGCGAAGGGATTGTGCCCTCCAACATCGACAATCTGTAAGGACAATTTCGTCACCCAACTTCCCTCGCCTGTACTCTATTATAATTCCCATCACTTGATCAACAAATGAGGGATGAGGCCTACAAAGCACTTCGGGCATTGATGGGATGGTTTGGTACGACTAAAATCAATATTAGTTGCAACAGTTCCAGATCCCGAAACCTCTTTGAAGATGACCATGTAAACCAAGAATTCTTGAGATCAGTGGAAGAAGGTGCTTACACAACACAAACTATAAGAAAATGGAAGAAAGAGGAGGAAGGATAGAGTGAAACAAGGAACGACAATTGTCAAGCAGTGGTTCGTGAGGAGGACTGATGATGGACCTTTGGCTCTATTATGAATGGAATGTGTAACATTGACAACATGTGAGACAACACCTGCCTTGGAGGAGCTAGAACTGGCGAGGTACTCAGGTTATAACCATTCCAAACAATTCCAGGAACTGCTCTATCAATTCCGTAACATCTCTCCTTAAGTGTCCAGAGCATAAGCACCTCCAAAATAATTACTACAATAATGATTTTACCACAATCATGCATTAAAAATATGTCCTTACATGCAAGAAAAGAAAAAAGAACTACCAATTTACCCATGATTAATAATATATTTTTAAAAAGTATCAAATTGACCCGAATATAGTGCGATTCCAAGTATTTTGTAGGAAATCTCAAAAAGAGGGAATATCCATTTTATTTTATCCTTCATAATTAAAACTTTTCTCCTAACTCGCGAACAATGCAAACTCCTTATATTCAAAACATTTTTTCCAAACTCTGTCAACATTTTTTCTACCCATTATCAAATGTACAATAAACAAAGGTTTAGAAATGATAAGTAGTAGAAGGGGCTTTGCATAAGAGCTATTAAGACCAGAAAACACAGGTTACTGCTAGTATCACGATCGCAACATTGCACAAAGACTACAAATGTGTAAGACAACCTGCAAGACAACAATGCTCTATTGTAACATTTATGAAATACCATGAATTTTCAATCGGTGATTAAAAGTAATTGTGCTAAAATGGTTATCAAGGTGCCCAATACCCCACTTCTTATTGTTGTAGTACTGGAATACAGTGTGAATAAGACTTTCACAGGTATATATTGGTCGGGGGGGGGGGGGAATAACGCACTATATTCAGGCCAATACAGTATCATTCCCAAGTATATCAATAGTGATATGAATTTTGAGTTAGTTATTAATATATTCTTACTCCACTTTCTGAACATCAAAACAGGCTTCACTCACAATAATCAACAAACGAAAGCAAAGAGGATCCCTGGTTTCTCCATTTGGAGCATGTTGACTTAAAAGGTGAAGCTGAATTGTAAAGCAATTTTTGAAGCTACTAAAGCAAAAAATTACAGAAAGAGTTAAGGGCAAAAAGTGCAAATGAATCAAAATTTGCAAGTGTTAAATAATAGTGTGCCATGCAAACTGCAATTTCATCAGGTCACGATACAAAGCCACATCCAATTCCCTGAATTCAACAGTTTATGGTTATCTTAAAAATCATCATAATCTCCTAGGATCAAATTTTTAAGATAAAAGTATGCGGACCATATTAAGTGCCGTGACACATGAAACAAACAGTCTCTATTTCGGAGTTCATTAAAATTACACTTCCCGAGCACCTCAGGGGAAATTACCGAAAATACAAAATTATAGACTTATAAGAAACAGTAATGCAATTGTAGACAGACAATGATGGTTCTGTACCTACTCGGCTGCCTGTTCATCACCATACAGCAGCATGAAACAAAACACAAAGACTGCACTGAAAAATTCACACGAGAAGAGAAGGAAAACGGAAGGAATATAATTAACAAAGTAATATACAATGGGATACTTGTTATTACATACGATGGGCAGAAAGGAGTATAAGTTAGTGTATTAAGAAAAAAAACATTTAGTAATGTCTTAAAAAGGGAGAGGACTAAACAAAGAAAGTATTTACAAGAAAACATAACAGATGAATAATTAATTTACTTTGAAAGAAAACCATAACATCAAATTCATAATTTAATTCACCCACAGTAAAAACTATTAGATAGTTATAAAATATTAAGAAACAAGATGCTTTCCTTATTTATCTCAAACAAAACCTTTACAAAGAACTCAAGAATTAAAATTAACTGAAGGGAAAACTAAATAAAATAAGATTATTTGAAGTTGAGCTTCACTTCCACCTTCATTACCTCTATTATTTGAAATAACGAAGCTCTTAAAAATAATTGCAATAAAATAATCACCCTAATTTCTATTTATGTTCTCTGGAATAATTAACAGCTCAAGTAACAATGTCGTCAAAAATTAAATAATAATTATAACTAAAGGTGGGATAAATCTGACATTTTCTTGAATCCAAACACCATATTATTAAAGTCCTCAAATCTCCCAAATCTCTTCAATTCCTCAAATTCATAAAAACAAAACAGATAAGAGAGTAAAGCCAACAGATGAAAAATGTTTCCTGAAGGAAATTTGAAGATGTATTGAATAAAAATCACATTTATCTTCCGTGTTGTAATGTACATCTACACTTTTTGCACAGAAAAAAACAATTCAGAGTGAAATTGTCTTGGAAAATATAAATGCTCATAGATAAATACCACTGGATGTTCTTAACAAGGTAAAGAACTGAAACTTCCCAGTCTTGCAAGAATGTATTTTCTCAATACGAGATGGAAAGAAAATACAAATTGGTCAAAATTTTTGAATTTACTTTAAAAGTAAAAAATACTAAAATCAAAATTAAGTGCATTACAAGAAGATTATTCCAAGAAATGATAATATTCTGTAATAGTGTGATGAGAGAGACAAATCACCCACTTTTTTGTTAAGGGAAATCCTTTGAAACCCAGGGAATTTAAAGTGACCTCTCAAAGGTATGCGAAAGGTTGCAATTCAAAACATTTTAAAGATACAAACTTTTAAAAGATTCAAGTTTTTGTATTGCGACTTGGAGATCTGTGAAATCTGAGGATTCTAATGTCCTATCTCTAATTCAATTGGTTAATTGGGGAGACGATCAGATTCATTGCAAGAACAGAATCTTACCATCGGTGGGGCATGAGCAAGGTTGGCTTGCCCTCCAACTGTAGTATACTGCGCTCCCTGCATAATCCTAGTGCCATAGGGCCTCGCACCTGCCAATTCCACAATGAAAACAAAAAAAACTTCCCCATCAAAATAAAATTACACATAAATAAAAAAAATTACAGAACTAAATGAAAATTAAGAAACATAAAATAAGAGAAAAAACTATCACAACTGATCTCTAAATCCAAAGAAAACAGAGTGAGAAAGAGATCAAAATTACAAAGGTTGAACACAGTTTACAATGGTACAAACTGCCTTGCTAAACCAAATGATGCAGTCTCATTGTAGAGACTCGTGGGCCAATGAAAGTTAAGGCCTGTCTCTGTTCTATTTTCCCTTGGCTAGTAAAATGAAAATATACATCATTTAAGCACTATTATTGTTTTTATATATTACACTTTACTTCCATACTTTTAATCTAGCATTTTCTTAATATAAATTATGCGACTAATTAAAATTAATATTACACAAAGCAAAGCTATTTTCCTCATTTTATGGCACTAAATTCACATGAGAGTTTTGTTTCTCTAATTAATAATGCCATTACAATATTTTAATCTAATTTCTCAAAGTGAAGCAACCCTTCAAGACATTCAGACCCCTTTGTAATGAATAGTAAAGAATTTTCTCCAATTTTTCAGACTGGATGTAATGATGTAATTTGTCAAGTATACGTGAACAGTGTCCCCAACCTCACAACCATTACAGGGAGAAGGGATTGATAGGAGAAAGGAAGGGATTCCATAGCCGTCAATTTGAGCAAAGGTTTCTTAATCGACTTCGCCCCCAGTGCAGATTTATCCATAGATACACATTGGTTTTGAGTAATCGGCACAGAATAAACCATTCTCAAAACTATTTTAGCAGATGAAACGACATAACTCGACTTACTCCTGCTCACTGAGAGAGTGCACGTTACATCTTTGTTGTGACAACAACGCAGCATCTTGATTATTGACAAATCGTATCACTTGATTTTGCCTGTTGAAGGACAATTGCACACAAATTTCTAGAAACGCAGTTTACTCCTATTTAACACGATATTGTATGACAGGTTGTGCGCTTGAAAGTGGAATCTCCTGAAAAAATCTGACTGAAGTATGTTGCTGTAGCAGCAAGTGAGCAATATGTGCATTAAACTAGAATAAAGTCTCATCACAGTTGTTTATTTATAAAGTTTGTTATTTACCCAACTTTCATCCCTACTTCAAAATTTCTGCAAGTCCAATATTTGAAGCAATACAGAATATGAGTAAGAAATTACACAAACTTGAAGTTTCACAGCAATGTCTAGGATGTCCATGAAATACTAAAGCACTAGTTTCAGTAACCATGGCAAGGTCAAATCCCAACCTGTCACCATTTTTATCTCATTATGGCTACTACACTATTCTACTGTGAGGAGATATACTGAAGATGATAATTGCAATAAATTAGTTTATAATTCTACCAGCACTTAAACGTTTTCTTGTTTGTGACATGATTGAATAAGAATTTGAAGTGGTCCTAATTAAGTCCTAATACTTCATATTGATATTACCTTCATAAATTATTTCAGTTTAATATACCTTGCAAGAAGTAGGATAAATACAAATTCACCACTCACAACTAGACACATGATTTAGTTCCAAGGACAGTTTTTACCGTTTTGCTATGCTAGAACCTTTATCATGAAAAACAGAGGTGAGTTAGTTACTTATAGAGATATGCAAGTGTACTCTTAATCAACAGCCACAGGCTATTTAATATTTATAGAATACATCACTAAAAATAGGGAAGAGAAAAAAAAGTCAACACATTATTGCAAAAATCCTAATGAGGAAATCATTTGAGCTATTTTAAACTCTTTTCCACTCATCCAAAACTAGAAATTTAATCAGCAAAAACTCATACCCAGACAATGTGAAAAGTTGCAAAATACAAGAAGAAGATTATCTTTGGAACCATGTCAAACTCGTCTAAACAGCACCTTATGACTATTCTAACAATCTCATTTGCAAGGACCCAAAGTGATTTCACATGTAACTACCAAACTATTTAAAATAAATCTCGATGTTGATCATGACCAGTATATTAATTAATAGCCAACAAATAATATAAAGAATCAATGAAAACTTTCATTAGAAATTCTTTAGAGTATGAAAACTAACATGACATTCAGTTTGCCACTTAATGAAGAAAGGAATCAACCAAACGTAAGGTGCAATATATAACAGTACTAAATGTTACATTAAGTGAAATTATTAATGGACATAGCATCTTAAAGCAAACAGGATACACTGACAGATTTCCTCCACCATGGAACTCACTGTACATGACAGAGAAGCTTCGGAACAGGCGCAGAACAGAACCAGTGAGTGACATTTTATTCATTTCCCTTAGTGTACTTACATTTACATAAAGATTGAAGGAGGAGGGGGGATAGTTTACAAAATTCCCAATCAAGTGAAATTACCTGGTGTTAAAGAAAAAGAAATCAAGAGGGTGATGCACCAAAAAGCATTGGCTATTGTAATAGCAAAATCATGAAAAAGTCATTCAAAATTTAACTGTGTGCAATACACACACACACACACACACACCAAGTATAACATTTCACAAAGGATAATAAAACTAAGTTTAAAAAATCATTAGTTCATGAAACATACCATCTGCTCCAGCCCTCATAATGGCAGGTTTTGCAACAGACTCTGTATTGACTTTTCCCACACGACTGGTTTCGTGTTGGAGTATTGTTGCCCTAAAACAAGATGCAATAACTGCATAAGCGAAAGCGTGTCAAATAACTTCATACAATATTTATTACAGTTGGTTTGTAATTCATGAATATCGTTCAAGAGATTCTTTAAGATTTCTACAGGTTTCCGAAATACAAGCACTCAATTATTTACAAAAAATTATAATAATTCTCATCCATACTTACTTCAATGGAGATACACTGTCTTCCACCATTGTTGAACCTTCATCTCCTTCTATGCCAAAATGATCTTTCGATTTTTTCTGAAACAAGACCGCAAATCAAAAATATGTAAGTTTATTGTTATAAAAATACAACCCGCAAAAATAACACGAGGTAAAATTATTTATCATTTAATTATAGTTTTTTCCACAGAATATTACCTTCTTCAGAATTATGTCAATGTATCCAGCAATTAACTGTAATATCTGTTCAGCTTCAGTCGTTTGTACCGAATAGTACTGATCGCTGTAGTCGCCAAAGTCGAGGGTACAAGTGTTAGGAGACGCTCCCCATCTCCGAACTGTAGTGAGAGGCCATGTTTTCAAGATTTCTTTGGTCTTTTCATCCAGCCGCAGAACCTTCAAATTTATGATTTAAAATAGCAAACTGACAGAAACAAAACTTAACTGAAAACGATAGTGAATAAATTTCCCAAAAACAAAATATTAATACTAACCGAATCTTTGGTTACTCCCAACAGACGTGGAACCAATTTATTCTTTCCTTTCATTTTTTCTTTCACCAAGAAGAATGTCACCCCATAAGTAGGGAGGTCTCTGGCAGTTTTTGTGTAACGAACTTTTGCATCCAATTCTGAGAGACCCATGTGCTTCTTGTGTTCTGAATAGATTTTCTTTTCCACACCTTTCACTTTGATGTAAGATGCAGGCAACAATTCTTTCAATCTAACCAGAAATAATCATCAGAATTACATTGTACACACTGCAATAAAACAATGTGCTTTGCACTAAATATTTAATAAATAATTAAATCAATATTATTCCATTTCAAAACAACGTTTGTTGGTTCAGAATTTATGACTTACTCAAGGAATCCAGGTCGATGTTTGGTCTCACTGTGGTCACCAAACTGAATTTGACATTGAATTCCAGCAAATTCACAAGCTTTGTCTAGGGTAACTGGGTGTGTGCCATCTAAAATGGCATCACGGGCTTGAACATAGAGTAGATTCAATTGCACTGGATCACGACCATCAATATTTTGATCCGAGAAGAAAAATTTCCTCCGAAGGAGAACAGCTTCACTCTCTTCCACCCCTTGCTCTCGCAAGGTTTTGCTTGGATCGATCCAGTTCACTAAACAAACACTTCACTTCAAGATCACTTTCATACAACGGTGTCAGAGCAACTCCACAACTTTCCAGACCATCTACCTTGTAGATCAGTGCTGTCCAACTTATCTTAGTCTGAGGGCCAATTTCAATACACTTTCGATCAATCGGGCCGGAATGGAATAATGTTCAGCTAAACATTGGCCAACTAATAAAGCTGATGGGTCATATTTATTTATTAATAACGGGATCTCATCAATAAATTTATATTATTCAATCATTTCTTTATTTTAAAAAAGTATTTATAATATTTAATATTATCATAAAATATTTTCATTCTGTAATGAGTGACGAGATAATTCCGAACACAATTATATATTTTCTCTCACCAGACATATGAATAATAACACAAAGTTGTTTCCCACCCAATGTTGGATGAAACTTCTGATGTAAATGTACTATTCCTTGCAGGTCACATGCACTTGGACAACACTGTTCTACGCAAAGTGAAACATACCCTCGTCATCTGTTCTCAATTTCTTCCTCAGCTGTTCCATCTTGGCATCCCGTGGCTCCTTATCTTCTTGGGCTTTCCGCCGCCTCAGGGTAAGAATCCCCAAAGCAGGCTTCTCTGGTTCTTCTTCTGCTGGAGCTTCTCGAACCAACGAGTACTCGTCGTGATTCGTAATCCCTTCAATCACAAAATGAAACAACTCTCAACAGAGCCACTAGGAGCAGATAGAGAATGGAACACGGAATACATGACGTGAGAAGATCTCAAATTAACGTATTAATCTCAAGCGTCTTTGACAACAGTGAACTCACCAATTTTTGTGCATATTACTACCATCAAGTTAGCAACTGGTTGTGAATCATCAACAAGAAGAGTCTTCAAAGTACCATCCAGCATCCTCACCCTCAAAGTTCTAAGTTTCTTTTTGTACTCCAACAAATCCTAAGAAAACAAAATTTCTTTCAAGGACATCTACAAAACTTATTAACTCTTCACAGCTATAGTCAACCCAAAACAAAAATTCTCCAGAACAGCCACAACAAATACACACTGTAGCTGTTCAGAAAATCTTACCCCGTTTCTGAGAATATAATATTCAAGGTTACGCCCTGGTTCCAGCCAAACCCCTTTCTTGACATCTTCATCTGCCAGGAACAGCCCATAGTCCTTGGCTGAAACAATTGCATAAATTATCACAAGTGTCCACAATAACAACTTCTATATTTATTGAATATTTTATTTAATTACTAAGCAATCTCCAAAATACTTCCAAAATGATGTGCTTGATTTGCAATAGAATTAATTCAATTCAATAAAAAGCAAGTTACTGTGAAGCTGCTGCTTACAAAACACAATCAAAAGTACTCTACTAGGCAAGAATTGTTTCAAAACATACATCACCAGGAACCATCAAGTAAGAAAAAATAAATAATAGACACAAACACACAAAATATATAACAAGTACCAACAGCATGAATTTGGTTCTCCTGATCAAAACTTAGATTCTACAAAGAAATATTGACAAGACAGTCGTTAAGTTTTCAAAATAGCTGAGAAAATTTCCAGCATATTCAAGATGCTTCTCATTCCCCATTTCATACATCAGTTTCAGTTAAATTAAGTTTGACACCACAACTTAACTCCCCATAAGTGAACAAGATTCTGTCCACACAATTTCCAACATTTATTTGAATTGTCTTTTGTCAGAGATACATATTTTTGACACAGGTATTAGTTCAAAAGAAAAGAAAACTTTTTGAGCAACTTAAACATGGAAAAATGAGATAATGATGAATACATATAACACAAGAAATTTATCGATCAAATAAAATGATACAATAAAACTGAAGATGACTACAACAGAAAAGTCTAGAAGGAAGAATTGAAAAATCAAAGAGTAGAATCCATGGTTTATTCGAAGTTAGTATGATGATAAAGTGTCAATAATGTGATTATAATCTTTATAATACCATTCTACAGAAGGGCGGAAATCAAGTGGATTGGAATAAGCAGGACCATGCTTCAAGACACCCCAGAAAATATTAATGAAGAAAGGGAGACACTTCCAAAGATGGAGATCCTCCTCCAACCAAGCACGTGGTTTAACATGATGAACATTTCGCATATGCTTAATTCTTACTAATTGATTTACGCTATCAGCCAGTTTTCCAGACAAGTCTACATATGTCATGCGATTTTAACTATGCCAGGTATAGTTTCAACTGCAGAATGGTGATTTCCAAAATTGAAGCTTGTCAAAAGTTAATTAGTTATGAGAAATTCCTTGAATCAAGACAAATTGAGTATCCATCAAATCTGGGGATACAGATGATTTCAGAAGCAGATTAGATCAGTTCGTTAAAACATTTACTGAAACAAAAGTACGTTGTATGAAATTATAAATATATCATAGGATTTTTTAGTATAATTACATTAAAAATATATGGTACGTAAATATTATTAAATTAAATTACTAAATAGTTACTAAGATATGTTGTATTTTGTACTAAAAAATCATAAAATATTTTTCTAAATTTTTCCATAACTAGAACACTAAAACTGCAGCCATTAAGGGACCCCGAGCCACATTTTGCCCGGGGGCCCTGACCTGGATAGTTAGGCCACTGCTCCCCCCCCCCTGGAATCTGCTGAAAGTAAGCCAGAGTCTTGTGATTACATGCGACTCCAGCAGTAGGCTATGAGAAATTACGCACTCGAGGTCTCGGTTGCGGTTCCCTATTCTTAAGGACTCTGGTCGCAGTGCCTCCAAAGCTTCCACTGTGGGTTGGAGTCGTATGTTCCTGTGGCAGTTTAGCTCTTCAATTAGACCAGCGGTTCCCTTTGGAACAGATTTACGCTTCAACTTCTTCATTTTGACGCTGAATACCGCCCCTATGTCACCCAGATTTGAGAACCTGATATCGAATTAAATTTAGAGACGAGCCGTAAAATATCGCGTACAACTACGGAAATGGAGCTCAATTAGGACCCTAAAGACCAAAATATCACCACTAGCACAATATCCGAGAATAAATTCAAGTTTCACTGATCCCGAAGACGATTGTCTCCATGTCCATAAAGATCTCGATTGCACCAATTCGGAGAGGTCCTCCGATGTGCCTTAGAAGAATCGAGGGGAGAACGGGGGTTCGATTCCTTCAGTTCCAAAAATAGCTCCGCAATAATTAACACCGTAAACGGGGAGATCTAAGAAACTTTCAACGCTCGGCGACGTATTCCCTTCGTCCTCAAAACGATTCAGCGCAAACCTACTTCATCTGCTTCCATTTCATCGAAGTATTTTGCTTCATTTGCACTCGAAACGGAGGATTTGAAAAGGACGTCAATAGTTTGCTTGCGAAGTTGAGTTCTCGGTGGTATGGCACCATTCCGATGTAAGCCTACAGTCAAGTATAATCACTATCTGGCCCAGGTTTTCCGTCGGGTAGGCTCCTCTAGGTTCTGGCCTAGGGGTTGCCATCTCATTACTACTATTGTTATCATTAACGTCGAATTTAATTATTTTAATAGACAATTTATGAGCGACATTTTCCGATTAATTCGAAAGCTCGATAATAATACGTACAACACAAAAGAAACTATCGGACAGTTTGCTCAAAAATGCTTCATCTGTATCACGGGCACCCAATATGTAAAAATATCCCTAAGGAAATTATTTCGATTACAATACTTTCCATACCCTGATGGAGAGAGAGACCGGCTGACTCACGGGATGTTACTTTCGCAGATTCTCGCCAAGAAAGGATTTTCCCAAACTCCGAATTTAAAGAGGCGAATTGCGATGAAACGTGACTTTTTTAAATCACACAAACTTATTGAAATATTGCAATTTTGAGGAAAACTGCTATTTCTACCGGCACAAAATTACAACAACAGGTAGACAACATCACACCAAAAACCGTCGTGCCCAGCAGGGTGAGGGCGGTTAGTCCATTATCATATGAGAGCTGAGTATTTCAGTGAATGTAACGATACGAAACCCAGCAACCATTTCTCTCCAACCCCCCAATTCTCTTCAACGTTAACAGACAACAACGAATAAATTAGTAAATGCTTATTAATGATTTGAAATTGAATAGAAACGGGATTCGAACCCGGTATTGGATAAATGTTACATCGAATGAAAATCGCGGTGTGGTTAGGAAACTGTGTTTGTGAAACTCCAAATAAATAATAATAATAAATTTATTGTCAAAAAACAGTACAAACTGCGTATGACCACGTGGAGGACAATAAACTAATTTACTCTCCGGAAGCAAGCAAGGGACGTATTCCATCAATTCCGATCAAGGACCTTAAGGCAGAGGCGGATTCAAAAAAATTAGCGTAAGTTCCTAAATACTCACGCTGTCCCTGGTTCGCTTCCGAGATCTTCTCGCGGATGATGCGGCAGGCGTCGTACACACTGGTGGTGGGGTCGAACTGCATCGTCTTGGTGACATTTTTGTCCGCAATGCTGATGCGGAGCGACAGCGTCGCCATGGTGCTGGACAGAGCCTACGAACACGAGAGGGCGAGGGTCAACATGGAACTCCACTCGAGCGAAAAGTGAAGCTAAGAATACGAAGGACACTTCGACCAGACGGCACCTCGCAAATTGCTGCATCTACGTAGAGTCCTAAAGACAAGAAAAACACAAGCGACAGAAATGTAATGCGCAATTTCTCATATTTTCAGAAGATGCTACCAATCTGGAGTGGATCACGTGATTAACACCACTTTCCAATATGCACTCAAATGGCTTATCTTCACCTTCTCGAGTCTACTGAAAAGCAGCCGGAATCTTGCGAGTACAAGCTATGAGAAATTACACTGTCAAAGGCCTCGGAGTCCTCTATTATTCAGGACTCTACTGTGGACATCACTGTGCGCTCCGGATCACATGGATAACTGCGCTATCTAATTGGGCGACAGCTGGTTCCTCTTCCCTTCTGGTCTACTGAAAAAAACCGTGAGACAAGAAGAGGGCTATGAGAAATTACACCCTCAAAGGTCTCGATCGTCACAGACGGTTCTTTATATTTCAAGTAAATTACAAGAAATAACACGAACGAAAGTGGCTTCATCATTGACAACAAAGAAGAAATTCTTCGAATAAATATAATCGTTCAAAGTATCACACTATTTATCAACTGCATATATGCCTTCCAGGATAATTCAACTACAAGAATCTACTAACGATAATCTGAGACATCCACGATTATTATTATTGTGGCTGCATTAAGAGAGATATTAAGATAGATTTAAATTGGAATACATATCTTGTTGACATGTAAACCAACCAGCTAAATAAGAAGTCATTAAATAAATAAATTCGTAGTCAAAGATGCAGTTACAAATTTCGTATGCCCACATAGAAGACTATCTACTTCACTCGTTTTGATGGGCCGAAAATGGAGAAGAATCCACTTCCGAGGAGATGCGATCGACACCAGCTTCGTTCCGGAAAACGCGAAAACGCTCGCGGGGAATCGTCCGAACAAATCGCCTCTCGATATACACAAAGCTGCGATTATTCCGTACCACTATGATTGTGAGTCCTCGAGATTCTTGAACTAAATCCTAATCTGCTTTTTCTAGAACTACATTTCTCGGAATCGAGAAAAAAAATGTCAGGCCTACGTTGCAAATATAGGATTGAAGATCCGAGTCTTCAACGCCAGTACAAAAATATTAGTAACGCAGCTAGTATGCTAAAGAAAAACGCAATATAATACACAGACAGCCCACCAATTCTTTCGCAAATAGATGGTGTCCACCAGGAACCACTAATCAAGGGCTGATATTTAAAGGAAATGTTGGTAGATGATGGCAGAATGCAAATACGTTGGAAACGAAATTCAAGTGCATTCGCTCCATTTCCAGCGAAACCTCTACAGGAGGCAGAACGATGGTTCGTAGCACGGCGAAGGAGCATCTCACGCGTTGCTTCCTGGGAGTCATGAACAGATTGCGGAATAAATACGATACGTGGCACTCCTTGCGTCGCTTTTCAAGCGGAAGATATTATGAGAAGCAACAAAAGCAGGTCTTCTCGATCGAGAAAGACGAGCTGCTGCGACTCGGCGAGAGACCAAATCCTTCGTTTCCAAAACTAGTAAACGTTTCTCGTAAACATCCAGGCTCATAAAATTGGCTGAAATTATTCTTCGTGCACACAGAATGTAGGAATGTTCACCTCGAAATCTGGGACGAAGCAATAGCCAGGTTTCATAACGATTGTAGGAATAGAGAACTTGAGATAGAAACTCGCGTGGCTATTATAAACTCGAAATTTGGATATTTAGCCGTTCGCGTCCTTATAGGTAACTCCAGCTTACCACCGCATTTCAAGGATGTATTTTCCCTCAGAATAATATGCTAAAATTCGCGTAGCACTTTCCCGTAATATTTTCGCTAAAATAAATCTCGAGGGAATGGTAAATACGTATGAGATCGCAACGCGGTCCCATAACCTGTCGCCATGTACCGAGATGTCGGGGTAGCGCAGCGGCGTCCACACGATGGTCTGCGCACGCGACCTCCGTCCGCGGCTGTGTTGCGGGCAGCATGCGGACAGCAGCAAGGGGCAGCATCCGGAAGACGACGACGGACAGGTCCAGGGGTCGGCCATGAGCCCAGGCCCATCCACGTCAATTGTAGATATCACAGAAATCGAAACGAATGGCAGTAATATTAGGAAGGCGTGGTAGAATTCTACAATCGTGGAGGAATATAGCAAACGTCGAAGTTTCTAGCAATAGAAAAGTCCCGGAGCACAAGCACTTCGAGCAGTATTCGCACGCGCCAGTAGGCGACCCGTCGCCCGCCGACTGACTGCGCCGAGGCGGTCGTCTTCCCTCAACTCTCACCGAGCGAAAGGGGGAGGGGTGGCAGGCGCGTGCGCAGGCGGAGAAGCCCTCGTCGCCATTGGTGCTAACGGCACAGCCAATGGCGGATCCGGAAGACCGAGGGCATGCGTGCGGCCAGAGTGAAACCCGGGATCACTATCCCGTGCAACGGGTCTCCCGGATTGCAGGCTACGGCGGCTCTGGTATTCAGTGTAGAAGACAAACAGCGCCACATTCCCACTTCCATTCCCGGCTCGTCGCAGTTCTCAGCCGGCTGTATGAAAGAATGCTCAGCATGATTAAAAACAGCCCGCAAATGTTACCTAATCGTTTAAGAGCGAGCCTTAGACGGGAAAGTTAAGAAGTCGTGAGTACCATTCGGCCTCCAGCTCCTCGCAAAGCGGATTTTCTCTCCTCCACAAACAGAAGCTGTCGGTTTGCAAGACTCCGGTGGTTTAATAGTAGTCTAGTCTTCACCTCTTATTGCTGAGCGTGGGTCTAATTTTCACATCTATGTAGAAACCGGTTCGGTGAGGTTTCATACCTGGGGTTTCCCTCACCTCCAGAAAAATGTACGATCAATAT
The DNA here is from genome assembly GCA_002313205.1 of Laupala kohalensis. NCBI lineage: Eukaryota > Metazoa > Arthropoda > Insecta > Orthoptera > Trigonidiidae > Laupala > Laupala kohalensis. Next base: position 267,327 of record NNCF01128178.1, on the reverse strand, counting down.
CACACGTTCCTTGGCTACGCAACCCAATTATCTCAAGTCACGGCCAGGTTGAAGCGCAGACTCATCACCTGAAGCGCAGTATAAATAGGGAGGCGACGGGGACAACCCAATCGCGTTCTCCTTCCAGCTCTCGATCCTTGGAGGTGGAATCAAAGGCAAAAGGGGACATTGAGAACTCTGCTGCATCGAGCCGTTGTCATCAAAGAAGGCGAATTGACTGTCCCGAAATCACATTCGAAGATCTCATCGACAGAGCTAATCACTGAAGCTGTGGCACCTCGAGGAGCGAGGCAAACCGCCGCTGACACCGCTCATGCACAGTGGAGCGTTTCCAAGTGAAGCCAGTAAACTTGGCCAATTAACACAACGCATTTTTACAGATACATACATTTTGACAACAAAATTTGAATAAAGCTTTTTCTCAGTTTTTAGCACTAATTTGTGTTTTTTACATTGAGATTATTGAGCAACTTATGGCATATGATTTATTCGGGTAATTATCAGAAAATATTTAAACACGGCCTTCGATTCATCTCGTCTTTGTTACATTTATTATTCGTGATATTTGGGTTTTACAATGCTAATAATAAAAAATGCGATCATCTCAAATTAAGAAAATATTTAAAAGATTAAATGCCAAATGTCCAGTAAATTAACGAATCTATTCGTGCTAGGTAATAATATTTTTTAATAATGACACAAGCTCGTAGAGGTATGGATGAGAACTAGGAGACAAAGACGTTTGGGCAGAAAGAAACTGGAGACGTCAATAGGAAAGGATATGTCCCTCGCGTTAGGCCTTCGTGCTTCTGCTATCAAGTTAAAATTAGTTTCCAACAAAACAAGTCTAATAGAATTTACGTAAATAACAACACAGCATACTCCCCAAACGAGAATCAGTGAAACGAACCACTTAGAATCATTGTTTTACAATGGAAATGATGCGTCTCTTTCCGTAGATGAACACGAAACCCTAAGTGGAAAACGTGAAGGAAACATGAACGGAAGTTGAACTCCCAATGCCTTTGTGATGAATTAATTTCAAAACATCGCTCATTCGCGCATTTCCACTGATTCAGCATCACGTTCACTGTTTCACAGTACTTTCCACGCTCTCATACAGAAGTACTTCACTGATTAACGGTAGAAGCTTTCGGACTTCGGGGAAAAAGTGATTCTGAACTGCTTCTAGCACAGACTTACAGTAAAACCTGACGGTCTTAATATAATAGTCGAAAAGAGAAGTGTTTGTACCGATTGACATTTATTGACATTCCTATTTTGCTCTATGACACAACAAGAGATCAGTCCTGTAATAACCACAAGTAATGGACGCTGTTTAAAGGAGGTAGCATTCACTCGACAGATTTCTGCATTACACGGAATTTTACTATTCTTCGCGGAATGAAGAACATTCTTGGAAAGAAAAGTGCTTCAGTCCCGGGATTGTAAACTAAATCATGTTCTCAATATCCGATCCATACACAAACTTAGAATCGGTTAATGCACGTAAGAAGGCGTCGAATCTTAAAAATCACCCAACGCGAGCTGCGAAAATAATCCTGAGTGCAACAAACGAGTGTAATTAATATTTTTTCGGGGTCACAATTTTGGTGGTTTTGTGTAATTGCAACCATATTAGCGACGTCTTGTAAATAGCATTTTTTTGTGTAGTAAATCTAGCTTCAGATTTGTAGGTAGACACGACATAGTAAATTAACAGAGATCGCCCACGACGTGAACAAGTGTAAAGTTCTACCATAAAAAACTGATCACATATAAAAGACAACACTAGAGAGAGAAAATTAAAGGTATCTTCCACTGAAAGGAACTGATTAATATAAATAACCTACTGAATGTGCATGTTCAACCGACAGTGAAGCTGACAGAAGTACTTAGAATTTTGGAATCAATACATAATTATGTGCCTATTGTTCACCTGTCGGTTCTAAAGTAGGTTTTAAACATCTCATCGATATTCATCCACGCGTCTACGCTACTTTTAAGAAGAATCATAGATGTAACCAAAATGTATTAAAAAGTTTGCAAAATTCGTTTCAAAAGCGGAAGTCTCCGTTAAGGAAATGTTTCACATCTTCCTCTCTACAACACATTTTCATCGACGAATAATACTTCGGGCAACAAGTGACTCTGAACTGCTACTAAATACATAAACAGCATCAATATTATCCCAATGTTATTAGCTCCACCGGTAGCTCAGGTGGTAGAGTTGTCGCTCATCACCAAGCCGTCCCGGGTGCGATTCCCGGCGGGGCCAGAAAGAATGTGTAGCTTTTCACTTTAATGTCCCAGTTCGTATAGCTGTGACCGCTGAAAAGCGAGCCCTCTTTCCTCTATCCATGTCCCGGGGGCATCGAGTCGATCATTCACACGTAAAGCGTGCGCGTCTTTCGACCCAACGAAGACCTATGCAAGGAATCACTCGAGCGTCGAGACTCACTCTTCTGGTACTCGTCGGCTGCATGCCACTGGATCTCGAGGTTCGCCTTCGAAGCTACCTGTACCGTCTCCGCAAGGGGAAACAGGTGGTCCTTGCCACCGAGTCCTATAGCAAGGAAACCGAGAGGGCGAAGGGTAAAATAGGAGCCGCGCTACTGAAGGAATGGCAAGCCCGCTGGAGTGACGAGGAATACGGGAGGGATACCTTCAGGTTCATTCCGAACGTGGAATTTGTCAGGAGGCATGCGTGGTTCGGTGATGGTGAGAACTATTACTGGGTACGGCTCGTACAACGCAAAAAGACAAGATCGTGGTTTGATAAAAGCACCCCAATGTAAATGCGAGCAATCAACACCGGAAACGGTGGGTCATGCCTTAGCAGAGTGCCCGTTTTACCGAAAGGAGCGCTCTGATTACCTCAAAGGGTCGAATAGGAAGCTAACTGGCGAGGACCTAAGCAGACTGATTGGCACAGCGCAGGAGCTCTACTCTGTCGACGCCTTGATGACTGCGGTGGAAGACGAAAGGAAGCTGATCTATGACGCCTAGGAAGTGACGGAAGTGACGCGTCCTCTACTGATTCACGCTCGGTTTCACCATAACGAAGACCAACATCATCATCAGTCGATNATATATATATATATATATATATATATATATATATATATATATATATATATATATATATATAGAGAGAGAGAGAGAGAGAGAGAGAGAGAGAGTATAATAGTAGAAACCGCCCGTCTCCCCCTCGCGAGGAACGACTAAGCGGCGGCACACACAACACCTGCACACAAAATCACGAACATGATCTCTAAGCCGGATCAATAAGATAAGCGGACTGTATTGTTATTGAATAATACAAAATAGAATATACGATATGGCTCTCAAAGCCGCTGTGAGACCGTCAAGTCCTGGTAAGTAGTTCATTACTGAACTAAGGTACGGGACGGGTCGAACACGAAAATACACATGAACAAATATCCATCTCCTCCTATCAATAACTCTATTACTAACCATTTCTACTAACCCCTCCACGTGGGACAAGTTGGTGAACCCAGCTAAGCGGCCCGCCTACTAACAATAGCCCCAACCTCCTATCGTCCCACATAGAAAAGCTTCAATAGCACTCACCTACATTTCCCATTTACAATACTACAAGAAAACTTAAAAATCTATTATCCCAATACGAAGCGAAGCATGAAATGCAAGATCTCACGTCTCGTGAACAGAAATCGCTCGTGTGGATACTTTTTTCGCAAACAACGGATCGTCATGTTCACTTCGCTTCACAGAGAAAAAGGGTTCTTTTCGAGCCTCTTCGGTACTTCGGCGCATACAACATAATACCTAACCTTTAATACTGTTCATCCACTTCCGGGAAAGGTGACATCAAAGAAATAGACTTCTCTCGCATTTCGCTTCCGCATTTCATGACGTCACCCCCTCCCTCCGCTCCACTACAGCATCGATCTCTCAAAACGCTGCCCCGACGCCTTTTTATAAGTACACACGATAATACATGTAGCCTCATCCTGCTCGAGTCTTTGTACCCTGAACTTAAAAGGTTTGTGAGTGGAGATTTCAACGACCTAGATGAGATAACAGGAACCAATTAAAACCGCTTAAAACAAGTTATATCTTCGATTGGATCGCGGAAAAAAGGTCAATAGTCTTATAACATTAGACCGTTGTATAAATACATAAATAAATAACTTCGTACATATTCGTACATTAGTCTAATGTTCACGGGAAGACTACTGATCATTTTTCCCGCGAACCAACCGAAGATATAACTTGTTTTAGGGTTTTAATTGGTTCGTGTTTTCTCATCTAGGTCGCTGGAATCTCCACTCACAAAACTTTTAAGTTCAGGGTACGAAGACTGGTCGAAAATGAAAATATACATTCATTGTGCACCCTCAAAGTTGAAGGATACCCTGGAATTACTCCGGAGAATTTGCCCGATTCGTCGACAAATCGGAGAAAAAATTCTACTTTATAAGAAAAAAAGATGTTTGTTAAACTCTCTCCCCAAGAAGTAAATTATGACAAACGTTGTATGTCAGAAATGATATTTATAAAAAATACACACGGGACTTTGAATTTACGCACAGACACTAAAAACCTATCTAGTTTATACAATACGATAACATTATAACATGTTTGTGTTTGTTTTTTGTAAACATTTTGTTTATATTTATGTCTATATCACGTTCATTAGTCCTGTTGTAATGATCTTGACGACGACTTCAGCATAAAGTCGAAACGTTGTGTTTTTCAAAGCACTATGTAAACGATTCGTCCGTCGTTAGGTCGTTAAGTCTTAAATTAATTATCACAAAAGAATTGATTTTATTAACGAAAATCGTAATGTAATACGAAAGCCAATAAAGTTACCCACCAGCCGTTTCAATTACGCACCCACGACTCAATAAGTAATAATACGAACTTGTTTGTCCGGGAGAAAACGCGTCTTAGTAGATAAAGTACCAACGTTTCGGCCACCGTGCTGCGGTGTGCATCTACGCAGAGTACGACAGCAACTGAGGTCAGTACGACTCTGACGTTGCCCTGAAGAAGGCCACAGCGTGATGGCCGAAACGTCGGTAGTTTTATCTATTAAGACCCGTTTTGTCCCGGACAAACAAGTTTATACTGACTCCGGGCGCGGAAACCAACGTTTATAATACTAATAAGTTGTAAAGTAAACATTAGTTAAACAGAAAACTAATCTTCAAACCTTTTGGAACGTAGTGATGCATTAAAAAGGTTACGAATGCGCGCAAACAATTAAAACCGTAAGAAAGCCGCAGGAATGAAACAAGCAGGGAATCAGAATTGGAAAACCACCCTTTCCGGTAACAGCACTACTTGCTCTGTCCACGGGACTTAAGTGTCCACCAAGAAGTTGCGAAATGATTCGCGGACAGAAGCAAAAGCTTTGGGAAGAAGGATCGAACCAAGTCGATCGAAGGAAGCGATTTCTTCCGAAAAAGGTTCGAAAACTATCTTCCACGTCGTTGACTTTATCGTTGCTACGTCATAATTCTGGAACAAAATATCAATTAAGCATATCACTGCCCAATCCTCGGAACTCTACACTTCATTAAAAAGTTTATATATAACCTACATAACCGCAGTACAGTGGCCAGATATTCTTGTATGAAAAACTTGCGCACTTCTTTTAAACTACCGAATTTCGAAAACCTTCATTCCGAAGTTGAAAATAAAAAGCTCCGCTCCGCTTCTTGTGGAGTGATACTAGTTCGTGTTCCACCATTCACTTCTCCGCGATGGACACTTCTGAGAAAACCGATCAGCAACCTTGTCTTAATAATAAATAGAATTCGTAAAATTTAAACCTCGTGGCCACAGTGTCGGCGAGATCGCTCGTCACCAAGTCATCCCGGGTTCGATTCCCAGGCAGGGCGAGATAAAATTTGTAGCTTTTCATTTCCATGTCTCGGTTTAAATAGCTGTGACGTATGAAAAGTTCCCCCTCTGCGACTAACAACCGCAGTTGTAATGCTCGGATACAGCAGCAAGCTGGATCCTATCTAGACGCTGTTCCTCCGATTTCTAGTGAGTAAACTCACACAAAAACTGAGACTCACTGGCACTCGTCCTTAGCTGGTCTGATCGATATACAACCTTTGAGAGCACGGAAGAAGTGTTTGTCATTCACTTAGTAAAATAGTGTTGCCCAATCGATCACACAAATTGACGAAGTAGAAAATATATTTCAGTTGTACAAAAATTACATTTCTTCATACTGAAAACTACACTCCACATACATAAGTATAGCATCGATCCTTAACATCTGTAGCACGATACGCTACAATGGAAACAAACCAAACGGAAGACAAGAGGTACTTTACCCGCAAACATGTCACATTATCGGGGCTTTTCCCTCTTCTTCCGGGGCTAAACATTTACCACCACAATACTAAATGCAATCGTTAGAAAAGGGCAAATGATGTTTACTAACATGTACACGGTATTAAATTCATCGTAGTAACAAGGAAGTGAAATTCTACATCAATCCTCATAGTTCTGCACATGACATGTACCTTCCTTTGTGCGAGATCAAAAACGTGTTCTCCGCCCACGTCAACGAAATCCGCACAAAAGGACACTCGGAAATCAAAGCGCGATTGCGAGCGAAATGAAAAGCGATTTCCGCGAAGCGAACAGACCCGTGCTTAGGCGCTCTCAGATCATACGGGTGCTGCGCGTGCCACGTACTCACCGTGGGGGCGCGTGCCAGTCCGCATGGCCGTGCGTGCGGAGGCGAAGGCGAAGGCGAAGGCAGCCTCCGGACGCCGAGGCGGCCGCCACCCGAGTGGCCACGCCAGCGTCACGACGCGCGGAAAGCGGCGAGCGGGAGGGGAGGCGTCGGCGCCCGCCTCCCTGGCGCCGCCCCGCCGCCGCCGCCCCCGCCCCGGAGGAGAAATGACTTAACTGCCTCACAGTGGCGCCGCACGGTCCGAGGGATGCTGGCTCGGCGCCGCCCCTCCACGGAAACACCTCGCTCATCTCCGTTGCCCTTCCACTCCCGAAAATAAGGACGAGAAACAGGCAAAAATTGTGAAAATAGGGCAACGCCCCGATGCCAATGGATTATCCCCGACAAAACTTCCAAACCGAAAGCGGGGATTGAATACATCTCTTAAAATCAATTACATAAACCTTCCACCAAAACGGGGAACCTATCTTCACAGTCGCCTGACCTGAATACGAGAGTTTGATAAATAGTGGAAACTTCGCAGTCACGTCGGAAGCGATCCGAGCTGCTAGTGGGTGGTCAGTTGCAATAGAGGCGGTTTCGGTTCATCGGTTGCCGAGTACAGCGTCGAGAAAAGGAGGAAATTCCAAGAGTGTCACCTCCACCCAGCTGGATAAACATTAATGTCGGAGGACATCCTCGCCGAGCACTGCGTTACCAGAGCGTCCCGCGGCACGATGAGGTCGTCCACGGGGATCGACGTGGAAGTGAGGAAAACGCGCGTCCATTCCATAGTAGTATTTGTCAATGGGAAATGTAGCTTAGTGCTATTGAAGCTTATCTTCATGGAGCGATAGGAGGTAGGAGGTAGGTGGTAGGGGCTATAGGTAGCTGGGTTTACCGACAACTTGGTCCGAGGAGAGGTTAGTGATAATATGTAGATAGAGGATGGAGAGTTCACTTTTCAATTGTCACACGGACACTGAAATGGAAAACTACAAATTTTTGCCCTGGGAAGTGAACCCGGTGTGACAGAGGCGAGCAAGTGTGCTATCCCTGAGGCTCCGGTCAGGCTGAGGTCTATTGTTCTACGAGTACAAGTGCAGTTATCAACAAGCGGCCACCGAGATTTCACGTGACACACGGTCGGCGGCGAGACCTGGCCGTCGAGAACCCTGGTCGCGGTGGCCAATAAGACATCTGCTAGCACGGAGTGTATTGACGATGTCAGCGTCAGTTGGTCGCGACGGACACGCCGTCAGGTGCGCGCATATTCTTGCGCGACATTTTCAAAGCAAAATTGTAACCCGACGAGTACTCGAGAGGAGAAGATGGATTAGCCCGAATCTAGGAATCGTGGAAATGTTGACAGGACAGAGTTTATAAGGCGTATTTGCAGAGATTTAAATTGGTGGGTGAAGAACAGTGTGATTGTAGACAAGGAGAAGAGACGAGAGACCGTACATCTTGAAACTGTATCTTCTACGGACCACAATGAGCAAAATACCTTAAGCAGATGATTACTGTACGAATAACTGAGATGGGACCAGACATGATTGGAACATAGACGCAATATGGGATATTTAAAAGATACATAGGTGAAATAAAAGACAAGAAAGGAAGTATGAAAGGTTACAGTTCTAAGTCCGCCCACACATCCATGATTGAGGACGAGCAGCACAAAAGACAAACAGAATTAGGAGAGATACAGGAAAAGTCGCAGACTGTCGAATGTTGGGACGCGACAAGAAAAAAACTAATGAAAAAACCCTGCGCGCATTCAAATGTAACTATGGAAATACCTTTGACAGCACTACTCCAGAGAAGGTTTCAATTTGGACGGAGAGTTAGTGCGAGGGAAGGTACAACTCGCAGGATGCGCTTATCCGCACTCAGGGCGCTCGCGGCGTGCCATTCATGGCCAATGTGCAACGACGCCTTCAATTAATCTGACAGAAGACTGCAGACATAGGTAGGGGGACGAGAAAGAAAGCAAAGTACGATTTAAGATAAGCCCCTCTTTGACTTTCTCACATTGCGAATCTCCAGTCTGGAAGGTATTTTGTCCACGCGTCCTTACACTTGTTCTCACTAAAATTTGCACTCGTACTTCTGATGTGTAGCTATCCCCTACTTCACTAGTAGCGCGTTTCATCGGTTAAAACCGGTCCGTTGATATGTCAGGCGCCGTCCGGTGTCTCTTGACATCTCAAAGACTGGGACTAGGAGGGTTGGGTCTATTGTGAGACCAGTGCTTAATACCTTCCCTCAGCCACTCGTGTCTCCATGCGCGTTTTTATACCCAGAACAAGCGAACTCGTGTCTATCTGAACGGATTTCGGATCTCAGTCGCGTGCTTTTGAGATATTGATGAACGGGCCAGGAAGGTCTATTTTGGGCTGCGAACAGTGTTGCTGACGTCGAAAGAGGAGTTCGAAATTGTAATGCAAGAATCCACAAGTTGGGAATCGCCTTAACTACTCCAGTTTTTATTCTCATAGTTCCGTTTAGTCGGTCGCCAAATCTTCGAGATCAGACTGTCGGTTTGCTCTCCGCTGAAGACCCGAGCAATCAATGATCTGAATGTTTCTAGTAAGCTACCTCACATAGTTTGCTAGTCCTTCTACTACGTTCATTTTGTTGATTTTTCACATCGGGGACCCAGTTTGGATGTTTCTTCATACGTTGATCGTTATTTGAAATCTCCAGCACGAGTCCCTCGGGCTGAAGTACATTGCGGTGCACTGCGAGAAGAGTGGGATGTCTCTGCTATGCTGCTCCGTCAGCTCGCTTGCACCGAGACGGTAATATCCTTAGCATAAGCAGAATGTCTGAATTGTCACGACTGAACCCAACAGAGTCAATATGGATACAAGCAGAGCCCTGTGGAAATCCATTATTAAAGATCCTTTCTTCTGCTGGTTTCGCCTGCTAATAGACAATGCTTTACTGGAAATTTAGAAAAGGTTTTTCTTTCAACAAATAGAGTCTTTGTACATTTAAATACAAGTCCTCTGCTCCATCCAGTGCCACGTGCTGATGTCGAGTGCGAGATTGTCACAGTCGTTTCTCTTCTTCTGACATCTCTATATGTGCTCCTATTCTTCTCCATAAACCCGCAATTATGGCTTTTTCATCCCCTTCCAAAGAAGTAACACCTGAAAGGAAAGTTCCACGCAGCGGAGCCTGGGAGATAAGAACATGTAGCCGTCGAAATTTATAGAAGCAATCCAGCTGTAACTATAACACTACGCACTAACAATATAGTAGCACTGACCTCCGTGTAGATGTTTCAAACAAACAAGATACAGTGGAAGAGGAGTTGAAAAGCGTGAAGGACATGGTGGAAGAGGACGAAGCTTCAGTCAGGTCGGGCACCCGCCTGCATTGGACGACAAAAAGTCGTTTCACGCAACCGATCGGATTTTGGAATCTCAATGTGCAGAGGTGAGTATAGCGAGAGATAACCGAGTTGCACATAGGAGACTCTTCAGAGTTCTTACCTTCGGCTTCGGCCTTAGTGACTGTGACCCTATATTCCTGCGTTCTTTAGCCACGCTTCGAAAATTGTTTTCCTGTCAGAAATCCTGTCCATTTTCAGTGTTTTCCGAAGAGCACTTGTTCAGACAAAATTAATCTGCAATTATTACCATTCGATGTCATAGGAAACACATCGACGGGACTGTTTGGGAACTCGCCGATAATTTAATCCGAAGAGATGAAACAAATGTAAGCGCAATGGGGTAGATAACGTGCTTAATATTCAACTTGTCCTACGATTAATGAATTTCTCCGACATACAGTAGCAAAGATCGATTTCTTTACAAAAGCTACATTTTTACGAAATTGTTCTCCCCACTACGCAGATTAGTTTTCCTGGAAACCATTATTTTATGAAAACACAAGGAAACCTCCTAGTCACATGAAAATAGCGACGCAGGGGCACTCGAACCCGGGACCCCCTCCTCCGACCGCAGGTAGGCTGCCACTGTACCAGTCGACGGGGGTGGTGCAGTGGACAGCACCTCTGCGGCCGAAGCACGATACCGTATTCGAGTTCCGCTCAGTCGCAATTTTAGTCACGCCGTTGACGATGCAGACACTCCTTCGCACGGAAGTTGTGAGTTCAAAAAGAAAACCTCTGTAAATTACCCGTTTGTGAAGCTCTGCAACTGCATTTCCGGAACACCAACTCCACGCCGAGCATCAATTCACGTTCTGAGAATGCCACGGGGGGACAGCGATGATTTTTCCCGTGGGAAATAATCAGGACAATGGGAAGAGACCGCTTCCATACGATTATTCAGAGAGAATATTTGCAAAACAGCGTAGCGAGTAAGTGGTGGCGAACCATTCAGCAACAAAGATGTGCTCACAGACACTTATGTAGAGGAACATCTTTGTATAAAATGTCTCCGAAATAAAAACGTTGATATATTACGGTTGAGTAAATAAGCACCATCACAAAATTGACAACACGTTTGTGAACAAATCGCGATTTAATACCTTCGATTTATGGGAGTACTCAAGGATTCTACAAATACTGAAATTGGAAATATTTGCAAATAGCACATACTGTCTCATATTGGAAAGTCGTGAAGGTTTGCAAATACTACTGTATAAAATAATAATGGTCAATATTCCACAATATTACGGTCGTTGCAATCATCTCTTCATGAAAGCCCCTACATGAATACTACTTCAAGAACGTTCAATGATTCACTCGTAGATGTGTCCAGGAATCATTTGTGGGATAACGGTCCCACATGGAGACATTAGGGATGGGTGGTTTCATCGCAATGAAGACACACTTACTTCGAGCAATGAATCGCAAAAACGTATCGATAATGTTCAAACTATAGCTTTGCACATTATTAAATTTAACTATTATTCACCAATAATATTTTTATTTTTACAATTATTATTTTTCTTTTTCAAAAGCACGGGGTCGACGAGAAAAGACTCACGCAGATCAAGAGTTTATTTTTCAAAATAACCACAATAAATAAATTATTATTTTGTAATAATTAACTTACCGCAATTACGAAAAAAAGAATACTTTAGCGAAAAAGAGTTTTCACAGTCACTTAAATTGTAGAGATTGAAAAAATGAACAGAGTTGGGGATTTTCAAGAACATATAAACATACGCAAGAAATGTCAGAACAATTTTTTTTTTTGCAACCGACTATATCATAAATTTCTTCTTTATTACTTCAATAATAATGAAATACTACAAAATTTGCTGTATTAACCCGGATTTGCCCGGGAACAAGAACTGGGTGTACGAATATTTATTTAGCAACAGTTCCGCTAGCCTTTGAAAACAAAACTATGGCTAGAATGACAAAATACGAGCTAGTATTATCGAATCGATCATATTTATATTATGACGTGAAGAATCCGTCTAGAATATGAGGTGAGATGGAATGCGGGTAAGACAAGGCGAGTACTTTCGGATAAGTGTAAGATCTCAGTTTGACAAACTTAGGAAAAACAAAATCACACGTCAGCTCTCTTACCCCAGCAGACCCTATGGTCTGTCTCTCCACTAAATAAAGAAATTATTATTATTATTATTATACAGTGATGTTCACTTTACAGTTCTAAAGGTGTTCTAGATGGTTCAATTTTCTAATCCTGGGTTGTATCCCGCTCAGTAAAGGATTACATTCTTAAAACGTGGGCTGTGCCAAAAAGAGCGATCTCTTGTATTTCCCATTCTCTTGGTTTGCTTCTGATGGAATCTAAATGCTTCTTTGAATTTACAGATAGCGCGCCAAGGGAGCCTACAATGACAGGGATAATATTTTTCTTATTATCATCATCATCATCCTGCTTGGACTACATACATTCAATTTCACATCACAATAAACACATCTTCACGACTTTTCCGCTCGTGGAGATAAGTTAGTGATGGAATTTAGGGACAAGTAAATAAAATGCAGGCGCTAAAGTCGGTTGCAAATCTAACCGGAAACCCGATCGGTTAACCGTCTCTTGGGACGTCAGCTGAACGTGTACTCATCTCCTCTCCTCCTGCCGTCATATTGTAAATCGAAAATAGTAAAACTTAAAATACCATAGTTAAATTCTCGAAAATAACATACACGAAAAAATACATTGACTGAAGCAAACGTAAGTTTATGTTACACGTTATCCATAGAATATTTGTACTCAAATAGTCAACTGTTTGTCACCAAAACACATTACACTTCATAATAACATAGGAATAGTAAAGAGAGTGGAAAATATTTCCCTTAAAATTTATTCAGGTTTAAGATGTTTAATCACTAAAGCATTCAAGTTATATTTGGTTTTAACTTATATTTCATTAAATCGGTTACATGCATCATACTTTCACTCTATTTTAATTTATTATTTATATCCATCACATTAAACCAATTGAACATTATTCCAATTGAGACAAATTAATTAATTTCTAGTTTAAAATGCATTACTTCCAATTTCTTGATTTTTAGAAATGAAATTAATACGATTCTGATTTGTAGAAAATTATGCTCGGTCCTAATTAGGTGAAAATGCAGTTCGGTTGTAATTCGGATCGGTTTGCAACGCAACTGAAACATTCTCAACCCGACCGACCCGAAAGCGATTGGATTGGATCGGTTACGGTTTACTTCGGTTCGGCTGCATCCCTACCAATGTCCACTCCTAATGGAATTCTCAATTTTCAATTTGGCTTAGCATACATATTAATGGACATTTTTACGACATTAAATTGTTTAATTTTTAAACCAGAAAAATTACAAACTTTAACGAAAAACTAGTTATTAATTCTTAGCTCCCCAGAAGCAAAGTTAGGGTAAAAGGAAACACTAAATGTATTTTGATATTACAATACATAAAAATAATTTCAATTGCCATTAGGAAAATCCTATTCTTAACAAAAGGAACTGCATCAAAAAAATAACATAATAACAACACACATGAAAATGTTTAAAGTATTTCACTTAATATTAGTCTAATTATTTAGATTCTCGTGAAATAGGTCGAGAAAAATATACATGATAATCTGAATTTCTTTTCCATTTCATCTCATCTGTGTTCGGAAGAGACGTTTAAAGAGCCAGCAATGCGCAACGCACACCGGCATCGCGGGTTGCCTATCCCACAACGTTTCACCAGGGGCACGAAAAGCTGTCAAATATTCTCGTATCTGATTAAAAGTCAAGACTGAAGTCAAGTTGCCAACTATTCACGAAACTTGGAAATATTCACCAAAGTAGTTCTTATTAATTAATAATTCATTATAATGATTTTTTACATTGGATGAGAACAAATATTTTGTGATTTTAAAACTTGATAGTTAATTTGGACTGTCGTTTGACTCCTTTGGCAAGGGTCGCACTGTCTTTAGTCACGTGATGCGGCTGCCACTTCCGATAGTACAGTATTTCCCACAGTTTTTGGTGAATTATTCTTGAAAATCTTAAAACCATTGCGTTCCTATTTCCATTTGCTATGTCTTAGCATGTTTCTTTTCGTTTTGTTAAGATGGTACTTTTGACAGAATATTAAAGAAAAACATGAACCCACCTGTTTCTCATAAGCCCATAGTAATTTAAAGTTAAATAATTCAAAATTTTGCTCCGTAAGGGTACAAAAATTCATCGCCACTGGATAGAGAATGGTTCAAACTATCATTGAAAACATTTTTTGAGATACTTAAGTCTAGTCGCTCTGACGCACCTTAAACACAAAATACACTTATTTCTCTCAACCAAAAGGTTGAAATTGATTACTTTAATTAAAAACAATTGTGTATTGCGTTGAGTATTTCTCGCAATCATTATTTTTTATCTTATTCTTTTATTTACTAGGTGCAGTGAAGCAACCAACACATTTTAACCATTAGAATATTTGATTTATTTCAATATCCAAACGACCTCTCTTCGGACAAACTCCTTACTTTCTTGTTTTACATATGTATTCATATAAAAAGATTGCCAAAAATATAACATCTCTTAATATATTTGGATTTTACTTACAGTTACAAAGATAACTATACGTTTACACGTACAGATTACGAATCTGCGCATTATGCTCCTAGCGAAGGGAAAACAGTATTCAAATTTATGAATTATAGGAACAGAACCATACAATATTTTAACTTGCAAGGTATGAACCAAGTCTATTATTATAGTATAAGAAGTCCAAGGAGGAAGACAGCATTCCGAAACTGTTTCGTTCAATTTTAGATTTATGTTTCACTAGCTATTTCTAATCAACTTGAACTTTTATTTATAGAAGACAGTAGCGTTGCTCTATTTTCAATTGCCAATCAAATTAATCTTATTCGATTCCTCTTGCTTAACTTTACTGCGAAATTTACAGCACTCCAAAGTTCCTGATATATTCGATGATATTCACGTTTGTAAAAAGTTGAGTTAACTAGCATCGGGAGGCATAACATGTTTCAGATTTGTTTTTAAGAATATACCTTCCACAGAGGTTAATTTCAGACCCTCCTTTAGCCTCACACCAATTTTCAAGTTATTCCGTGACAAAATAGTGAACACCGTCTTCGTGAGTTAAAGCCTTAAAGAGTTCTGAAGCAATCATATTAGACAATTCGAACTTATCGGTAATATAGAAAATAATGTTTTTATCGTGCGCGAATAAAAAACGTTTAGGTGTTCTGAAACTAAGACATGTCTCCTATGCACTATCTACGAGGCGGCCATGATATACCTCTTCCCGGGGAATAATAGAGTAGGTGGTAGTGGCAATGCAGTCTCCAAATTGCTCGAATCGTCACGGCATTAATTGAGAACACAGAATTTATTCGATTATATTAATTATCGTCAATTAAGACGAGAGGAATCCTATTTAGCGACCAGCGCATACAATTTGCTAGGAAATTCACACCTCCCTTATCCTTTCGCGATTCACGAAACAAGCCTTACAAATCCAACTTCATTTCAGCCATACGTCGCATTCCTCGAGGCAAGAGCTTTCGAAGTGTCACGTGCAGAGAAAATGAAAGAAATAAAATGGATGAGTTTCTTTGTTCATAACGGAATTCCAAGAACACAGTGCAACAGTAGCGACGCGACGATGGTATAGGGGTTTGCTGATTTCCGTTCTAAAATATCTGCCCGGAAATATCGATATTGAGCCTTTGTCGCTTCTCTCCCACTTCTAACGATCATCGGAGGGACACGCCAAAGAAGAATAGTCTATGAAAGTCCCGCTTCAGACCCATTGATAGGCAATGTTCCACGTTTGCGCGAAGTTTTCACAAGAAAATAGATACATGTAGCGTATTATTGGAATAGCGTAAAATGCTCAACATGTAACATTACAGCACAGGTAGAGGAGATAATGTAGAAGAAACTTCGACGCCTACGATACTTAGGAAACAGAAAAAGTGGTTGTGTGACAGACAAAGCAAAGAAATTGTGCCAAAAGAGTTGAAGCGATGAAAATAAATTTTACACCTATAATTCCAGGAAGAAAACAGAATAACCGACGGCGGTGGTCTCGTGCTCGAGTCTTCGCTTCCACGATCCCATTGGCTGAGCGGGAGAGTGTGCGTTCACATCCCTGGTTTTCAGCAGGGGTTTCCCTCACGTACTCCTCACCAATGTCGGTTCGGTACCGTAAGTTCCCCGTCCTCCCAACATCTCTCCTTCCCGATTCCCAAGTCCAACGGTTCGGTGGAAGAGAAGGCTTCGAAGCCTGAACCTCGCCAAAAGGCACGAAATAAAAGAAACATAAATAACGTCGAATCGTCCGCTGAAACTCGTAGAAGTGAAGGTAAGTCCCCACTCATCTCTAAGCCGCCTTCCTTGAGCTACATTCGTTGAAAACTGTTTTTTCCACTCATCCCATTCCCTCCACTACGACATACGTGGCGTTCACTCTACAAACCATTTGGCAAATATAGAAGCGCTGTGTAACGCCATACGACTAAGATACATCGATCACTCGCATCGGCAACAAACCTCACGCCAACGCACTGGAAGCCCAATGAACCTTTCGCGACTTTTCGAACGAAGCGCAGAAAGACGCTGTTCCAGGCAGATCGGGAGCGACTGGGTCCTCGTCATCAGCAATATGGAGTGGAAATGAAGACGCGAGGGAGGGATGTCGGGGTCGCATTGTTCTGCATTGCTGTCGCGAGGGTGCTGTCGGAGCCGCCAATTTTTCACCCGGCGTCGTCGTCGGAGGGGGCGGTTCGCGTCGGCTGTCGGGCGCCGCTGCGGGAGGGGGCACCGCGCCAGGCGCCGCGAAGCCCGGCGCCGAGGGCTGCGGTCGCAGTGCCGCTGCCTCGGGAAGCTGCGGTCCGCAGCCAATCGCGCCCGCGAATCGCGCTCGCGCCAGCCAATCGCGTGGGGCCGCCGGGCAGGCAGCAGGCGCCCGGCGCCGCCGACCCAGCGACGCGCCGTTTTTGCGAAGAAGGGTGGCCGAGCCCAACGGCGCCCCAGAGACGCCCCGACACGCGTCGTCCGCGGCGCCACGAGGCGGAGGTGCGACGCCCTTCACACGGCGCGAGGCACGCGCACCCAATCGTCCATCAGCGAGAGGAATATCCATCCACCTCGCGAGACGAGCGCAATTAAAGGCGCACGGTGGCGCTAGGAAGCACTCTCGGGCGAGAGCAGGGGGCAGGGAGCGAGCGAGCGCGCGGAGGCGTCGGGGGGAGCCGGAGGCGTCGCGGCGCCGAGCTGGCGGGCGCCCGACCGAGATGCGGCAACACGAGGGAGGCAACGGCGGCGGCGAGGGGATGCACGCGACGGCGCCGGCGATAAGGATGCTGTTGCGAAGAGATCTGCCGCAGCACCGACCAACTTACCCCAAATATCGTTTAAAACGCGTTAACGACAATTCAAACATTACCATTTTACCTTTTGCCTTTTCGTCATACCATTTTCGAAAGCTTTTGTCTCTAGAACCGTCTTCACCGAAACGCACGTTGCTATCGAATAGCATAAGAAGTTTTCGCATCCTGCGGAACACTTCTGCTGAGACGCCATTTAAGTTCCAGTGATACTAGCACCGCCACAACGTCCGCTAGGGAAATGGGAAAATATTTGAGATTCCCTTCAGTTTAAACAAGTTCTGGTAAGTGTACGCTCAAAAACTACTTCATTATAGTGCTTGAAAATACCGTAGATCGTTTTAAAAAACTCTGTATATTAAATACATATAGTTTCAGTTATAACTCAATGTATCTATAAATTCAATATTTAAAAAATATAGCGACATATATCGTAATAATTTTATTTTATAAGAAAACCTGCGAAGTGCGTATTCTTCATTTTTCATCCAGACGCTTTTTCGAAAACATCCAGACGACAATAATAATTATTGGATCGACTTTAATGAAAATTTAAGGCCGACAGACTAGTCCTGGGTGTAATGATAATTTGTATGGAAGAATAAGTTACGCACTACGATAAAACGTCATAAGATATTCACGTTGATAAAAAGTGTGGTTAACATGCGTCGGGTGGCATACCGTTTTCCAGATTTGTGTTTAAGAAGATTCCTTTCACAGCGGTTAATTTCTGTCTCTTCTTTAGCCTGACACCATTTTAACTTATTCCGAGACAAAATAGTTAACACCCACGTTGGGAACCCTAGATTGTGTCCTTCCCAATTTTGGTTTTTCATTTAAATTGATCTGATTCGCTTCCTCTTGCTTAATTCTATTTTGCAGAATTTACTTCACTGCAAACACTGAAGTAGTCACTGATATCTATCGTTTTTGGTAAGTTGTATATAGCATCCCCTAACCTTGGGGTGCAAGGAGTGTATACGGGATGATTTTGGACTTTATTAATGACATTTTCGAAGATCCTAATCTCATCGGCTCAGAAAACTATGATCTCAACACTAATATAAGTCATTTTAGATTGTTAGGTTAAGGGAAGAAATGTAAAAATAGAGTGCATTCCCCCATAGGGGGTGATCGTGGACTTCAGCGACATTGAGTGTTACGCTTCTCTTCTGCAACCGCAAAACGGATGTATTCAACACCTATATCGGACATATTCGATCATTTTAACCTGCCACCCTTTCCCACCCCTACCTCAAGGATGCAAGGGGTTGAATAACTCTAATTTGGGCTAATTGTTATGTTAGGAAGAATTGGGGGCGTCTTTATCCATCTCAACGGCACCACTAATTATGGTTTCAAATATGGTATGAGAATTTCTCATTATTTTTTCACGTCACCCTCTTTCCACCCAATACCAATGGGTACCAGGAATCCCTTATCCTCACAGAACTTCTCGGAAGATAGTCAATGATATGAGTAAGAAGTTCGGTTGAAAGAGCTCGCGACAATCAAAAGAAATGATGGGAAACGTAGGATGCATACTTCAAACATCTCAACCCCCACTTCACCCTCTTAGACCGGTTAATGTAGAACCAGCGCAGATAGAATTAAATCACTAAAATATCTTAATTAGGCAAAAGTAAATAGAGCACCATGTACTTAGAGCAACGGACATTTGAATGAAATAATTGCTATTAATTATAATTGATGGAGAAATATATTGTCTTATGGAGAAAACACATTTTCTCAACAAAAGAAAAACTTTCAAATGACGAAAGGGATGGAAGATTACTTCGATTTGCAGTAAATTTTCCATCACTTTTATCTATATGTCACCCGACATCTGAGAAAGATAATTAATTTTTATCGAGAAGCATAATCAAGAAACGTTTCGGTCGGTCCCCTTTTGTGTACATGCTCTTGTGCATTTCAAACTAATTCCTGAATTTGGTTTATGCTATATTGTTATCTGATAGACATAAATTAAATGTTAATTATTATTATTAATATTGTCGTTTTATAACAATTACACATCTCAGTGATTTGACGAACTTGGAGTTCTGGTCGTAAATTGTCACTGTCGGTGCAATTTTATTCGATTCTGAGAAGAAAACGAGAGAGCGCGCTGGAAATGAACGCGATTGCCAAGCACCAATTACAAATTCAAACTTGCTTCTGCCCGACCGACGTTGCGAAGAACAGATTCCCACCTCAAAAACATCGCGAGAAACTTCCAGCGGGGGAAAACACTAGCGGAATATCGTATATTTGTATCATCGATAAATAATCTACGATAAAATGTGATTGGCGAGTCGAAAACTAACGATTTCTACTAAAATTCTATCAAAGAGTCACTTTCGGAGCTTAAAAGTCCTCACCGCGGTTCAATGCTTTGGTTCTGCGAAGTGAGCGAGTTTACAAGGATTCGTCGAGATAAAGATACTTTAGAACACATTCCTAAGTGACTACACGGATAACCGTAATGCAAAATGGCGCAAAGCCCACGTCAACACTCGTACTACCCGGCTTCCATGGGCAGAGTCGTTGGGATAGTGGAGTGGTAAAGTCTAGCTGCCGTACGAAAAGTTACCAAATTCGGCAGAACTGCCAACCTACTCAATTGGTTCCACCTATGTCGTACATTACTCGACTTAGTGATATTTCCATCTCATACGTTGTATTCACTACCACCAAACTTGACAAAATACCTCTAGGAGAGCCTGTCCTTAAAACACTCTTTTTTATCCTCTGTAGTGTAGCACAAAATTAACATTCCTATTCATAAAGTACATTGCTTAAATTATTCAAGAAATCTTAATTTTTTAATCTTCTTTCAACGAAATTCATTTTACGGTAGTCTCTTTGTTGTTTCCATAGCGTTGGTACACCCGTAAGGTAGTGTAAGTGCTACCAAACGATGATTTTGATATCAAACGACAATCTGGTGCAGTCCAAGTCTGAACGAGTGTGTTTTTGTTCTAAAATATTGGTGGTGGCTGCCCTGATACACCACTCGAGTCCGCCATCTTTGTTCTTTGGGTGTCCAAACTCTCGATAACTTGAGTATAGTCGAGTGCTCTCGCGCCGGTGAAGAGCCATTCACACGAGGCGCACATCGACGCGCTCTCAGTAGCAAATCGAAGAATCGTGCACTTCACTCGACGAGAAAGTCACGGTCGTATTTCTGTGCCATATGATCAACAAATATGACCGTGTAATGCACGAGCTTTGATCAGAGTTCAACTAAGATCATATATCTATGTGAATACACCTTGGATCATATCTTTGATCACAGATACCACACGACCACGAGTTATTAATGACATAAAAATATGAGATTCGTTTAGGATAATGGTGTTGTGGGAGTTTCAGAAATTGGAATAATGTATTTTTATGGTTTTCTCTTGTGGTTGTTGCCGCGATTTCTTAAATTTCCCTAATAGGCTCATTCGGAGAACAACGCCACGAAGACATGAGACACACAGCAGACAAAACTATTCTTCGTGCTGCCCTTTCCTAAGGAGCAGATAGTGAAAAGTTTGACGCGGGTGAGGGTAGTCGAGTTACTTTCTACTCGCCACTCGACTCAGTACTAGCCTTCAGAGATGATAACTAGCTCTTCTCTCCACTGGAGGCAATGATCCCTTCCGCTACCCGAACACACACGAGAATTCCTAATATATCCCATTACATTCGCGTTTATAAAAAGTGGGGTTAACATGCATTGAAGAGCGTAACTTCTTTGAGATTTGTCCTTAAGAAATTCCATTCACAGGGGTTAATTAGAGATACTACATTTACCTGACACCAATTTTTAATATATACAGTCACAATAATATACACACTTGTTGGAAATCCTAGATTGTAACCTTCCCAATTTTTATTTTTCATTAAAATTGATCTCATTCGATTCCCCTTGTTTAACTCTTTATAGCAAAATTTACAGAAATCCAAAAACAACAACATTCAAACCAAGATGCATCAGTGCTTTTATATGAAGTGAATGGTTGGTTTCAAAACAAGACTAGGAGAAACATTCAACATGTTTTCAAAATAAGGTATACAAAGTTTTAAATAAAAAGAAGGTGCATCCAAAATAAAAACTCTTTTGTAAAGTTTTAAAGCTAATAAACAGTAAGAACTTTGATACTTTAGGTTAACACTTGCGTATATCACTTTTAACTAGTGAAGAAAATATACTTACAATTTTTACAGACAGAAGAGTTACTCAGTTTCTTGTGTTTCCTGAAAATTTTCTTCAAAAATGTAGCGTTTTGATAGTAGACAACTGAAATATAGTTATACTGAAGTGTTATATAATCTATCTCTGAATTTCTGTTTAGAAATTGTGTTGAGTAACGTCTGTCATAAGTAAAGTGGCAAAAGAATTTAATGTGAGAGCATTTGGAAGTGTCATTCCCATTACTGGTTCAGTAAGGTCTATGAACCTCCTTTTCACAAATTTATTTACTTCAAGTCATAATGATAATAGTTGCATTGAAATAGTTATTGGATTAAGTGAAGTATACATGTGTATGTATGTTCATACATTTCTTCTAATGCATAAACTATAAATAAAAAAATAAAGCAAATCACAAAATTCAGTTTGAGATTTTAATGTAGAAAGGGTGTTCACGTTCATGATAACAGTAGAGAGTATTTGCTCCTGATTTACTTGCAATATTGTATAGTAGGTAATTAAATAGTGGATGAACCAAAATTGTTGCTGTCTGAAGCTTTGAAATTAAGAAATACTATTTTCTCATTTGTTACTTAATTTTTTTGCATGAAAGATAACATTTAAGAAGCACTAATTGTAAAAGTGTTAGTTTATGGATCTTGTTCCAGCAAAGGATATGTATTCTATTGATATTTCTTTAAAATTATAACTATGGTATATAATGCTTCATTTCATGGTAACGCAAAGTATGGAATTATAGCTTGTGGAGGAGCTTTCAATAATTAAAGAAATTTCAGTCAACTACTGAGTTTTGAATTAAGAAAAGAGAGAGGTAATGTCTTGTTTATGATTCCATTTTCATCTCTTTCCCTTTACTGTGTTCTAGTAATTTGAAAGTTAAGTTCTAGTATTTAAAAAACATACTTCAGGAAATTACATTTATCTTTCTTTTAAAAGGAGCTTGCGAGTGAACAAAATTAATTTTTATTTTACAAAAGACAAGTTCTCTTCTGTGTTGAAGGATACATTATTATGTAATGGTGAATGTATTTTGCTAGTTTTGAGTAAATGGATAATTTCTTAAATAAAATGTATTTGGATCTAGAACCCTTTTTATCAAAAAAGTGTAGGAGGGAGGACTATCAACATTTGCAGCCCTCTACTTAAAAATATTTTAGCTCAGACGACTTAGACAATATTAATGTAGTTGTTGCTTTAACACGAGATTTTAAAGAACTAATGATGAAATTATTACTTGTAGTGATACCATAAGAATTCATTTTTATCTTCCGCATTTGAAAATTTTCTGGATCCTTGACCAGTACAAAAAGACATAATTTGACTTAATAAAGGATAGTTAAAAATAATTATTAATCAAGATTAAGGATACGGATAGAATGAGAAGCTTTAAAAAGTGGAATATATTGTAAAAATAATTTATAGTTCAATAAAAATCAGGAAACTAATTATTAATTTTTTAAATCTTCGTGGAAAATATCCAAAGAATTAATTGCAACGACGAGCCAGGAGTATCGCAATTACGATTAATTCTTTCCTAACTCGTCCAGAAGCAGTTTACGTTATTCGTGTGTTAGTCGACGAAATAAATGTGAAGATGTCGCACGAGTCAACAGTATCGAGTTCCCGCCTCCGGTTGAAATGACGAGGATATGCCGGGTAACACATTTATAAACATTATAAGTTCCTCGATGTCATCACATAATTGTTGTATTCTCGTAACATTGAAGTATCGTGTTTCACTTGTGTAGAATCGACTTCCTTCTTTCCCGGTTTGCACAGATGAGTCATAGCAATCGGCTTCCTAATCGTCTCCGTTCGTCCGAAGAGGCATCGGCTGCAGGGAGAGGCCGCTGACGGAAGCATCCTTTCTGCGAAACGCGCAAAAGCGAGTTTGGCGTAGACGGAAGTGCAATTTCCGTTGGCGAGGAGCGTCGCGGAACACGAGACTGATCGCGACTCAACCAATCGTCATGGAATTTGCCAAGGAGATAGTTTACTAACCTTTTGTTTTTAAACTGCGTGATAAGATATAAAAACAAAAATACTATAAATGTGCATAAAATTGGGGGCAAAAGTTACATTTTCTTACACTGCCTAAGCGGTTAGAGATAGGTGACAACTATGAATGGCAATATCGTATGTCTCAAAGAGTTCTACAAAAAAAAGTCCGAGACAGCGTGTATCTACTAAAATTAACCTAAACCGTTATTAAAAATAGAAGTGATTAAATACTTCAGTTTAAGAGAGTAATTTAAAAAGGAAAAAATTAATCGTTAAACTTAATGAAGTATTTTTTGTGCATTTAACGAAGATATAAAACGTTTTTCAATCGTACAATTTCGACGAACAGTTTAGATTTTGCAAGAATTTTAAGGAAGCGCGTCTTGCCTGAGAAACGAAAATTCGACCGGCGCGGTTCCCGCGGGATGGTGTAGTGCATAGTCAGTTTTGTATCAAATTTGTATTATGAATTTTAAAAAAATTAGGATACTGTACATGTTTTTGAAAATCAGTCGGTAAAAGAATTTTGACCTTTCAACATAGATTTTATTTTTTACTATACGACTACGAATAATCGTGGGCAACTCGGGGTGATCAGCTAGTTTCAACTAAAAGAGGATAATAAGGATTACGAATATTCTGGATCTCGCATAAATGGGAATATTTCACTGTCACTCACTTGAGAGGGAATAATTGGGCCGCTGTGTCGTCGGGAGGTATATTTGGGGTAATCTGGAAAACAGTTTCGTCAAACCGCCATTCCAATTCAAGTTGCACTTTAAAACAAATTACACAACAAGTAGAGCGCATTCAAAACGTAAGATAACGATTGTTCTAAAATCCAGAAAAATAAACTCGTAAAAATGCCTCATCCCAAATAATTCGTCAAGAACATATAGAGCAAAAGGTCATTTATAAAATGTTATAGAAATAAGATACAATAACAAAATACGTTGGTATTAAAACATTTTTCACTTGGATTGCAGATTGTACTACCATACTCGATCTCTATAGGATTCTTTTACTCGTACATATGACATTAACAGCAGCAATAATTTTTTTTTCTTCAAAGTTACTTATATTGACACAAAATAGTGACTTGAAATGAATTTCGCATAGCCCTAGAATCCATTTCTTCGCGTCAAATTAAGGTACTTCCGTGTCGGGACCCGAAACCACCCGGAAGGTGAGAGGAACTGGGTGAGGTTTCTTCGAAACGTAAAAATACGATAATCTTGCGTCACTTGCTGAGATTCACGAACTTCCATACAAATTAATATAATTTGCTGCTGCTCATTTACGAACAAGAACGATACATTTCCTATTATCAGCAACTGCTAATATTTGTCTCAGGGGATAAAATATATTCACAGCGATATCGTTGATGTGGCAAGGTGCAGGGACGACAACTGGCGGATCCCAGAGCACGTGCCACGAGAGAGAGAGAGAGAGAGAGTAGTAATAATAAAAGGGTATCGTTTTTCATTTCGAAAAAAAAAACGATTATGCAAACTCAAAAAATGAAGAACTAATGAAATCTGCGTAAAAAAGATTATTGTTGGTGGGAAATTGAGTGCAGAGCTTGACAGATTCTAGCATACTTACACTAGAACCTAGGTTCTGAACAGTTGCAGTCGGTGTGCAATATGCAACTATTTAATCTAGGTAAATTATTGAATAGAAAGCTTCTATAGCCTGTCATTTCAGTTCGAAGTTTCAGTCAAGCGCTCCCTTCTCATTTCTCTCCGGTTGGGAAGGACGTTTTCTCACGATCCGTTCAGTTCTCAATAGCGAAGTAGAAATTTGGCTAGATAATGAAATATTTCAATGAAGTATTTTGGGACGGCAATTAACGTTAACACGTTATTTATGAATAGGAATGTCTCAAATTGCAGTTTGACAATTCATGAAAAATCTCCTGCCAAATACAAACCCGGATCGGCCCTTGGAAAACGAATAGTTTTTCTCCGCTGCATCAAACGTGACAAAGAAATCAAGCTCTTTCCTCACGGCCTCTCGTCTGCTCCGCTCTGCCTGGGAAAGAACAGACTAGCGCGACGCGAATGCCGGCTCTGCGCGCGACGCCACTGCGCATGCGTCATGCCACTCACACCGCCAAAAGCGACTATCAATTCTTGAACTCATAGA
Organism: Laupala kohalensis; assembly: GCA_002313205.1. Lineage (NCBI taxonomy): Eukaryota > Metazoa > Arthropoda > Insecta > Orthoptera > Trigonidiidae > Laupala > Laupala kohalensis. The sequence continues at coordinate 241,480 of NNCF01128178.1, read as the reverse complement.
ACCGAAATATACAAAACCCCAGACTGGAATCTTCTACCCAAAACATTTTTACAACAATTTTAAATTGTTCCACAGTTCTACGAATATTTCCCACATGTTTGATGTAAACATGTAGTGTCTCGTCCACCCCAGTAACAGGCCTGATGAATTTCCACACCTTGGCAATAGATCCTCGATATATAACTTTTCAACTAAATAAAATTATGGTTGGACCAAAGTGGTTGGAAAACTTATCACACACACTTCTGTGATAATCGTAAAATATCGAAGTTGTTTTAACAAAAAAATAAATTATGAAAAAGTTAACGCAGGATCTGTGAAAATATTTTTCTCAAATACTCTGCGGGTGTTTCTTCCTTATAATTTTATTAATTTTAGAAAATGTTCAGAGTTTAGAACAATCGTGATATAGCAATTACACCACAGCAAAAACTCATAACTTAAGTAAGTTAACTTGAAGAATTTGAAAGTGGGCCCATGAAGAATCTATATAAATTTCAGAGTACTACTTCAATAATGAAACCTAAAAGTTCACATACAAATACTGATTGAATAAGCGATGTTGGTATATAACAGTTTTGTGCATCATCTGTAAGTATAACTGCAGGAAAGAGAAAAAATTAGTAGATACCGATTTTAAAACCACACACATCTGGGGGGAAAAGTTACTCAAGTTCAGGTGTTGGCATTTTAGAAAAAGTATATTTTTTAACTTTGAACAAGAATTCTTCTTCACAATAACAAATAAAACAAACTTTTTTTCAAAATTTTATCTCAATAATTTAATTGTTTTTCAGTGGTGGAATTGAGAACTAATGTGATATTTTCTTCTATTATCTATCTGCTTATAAATAATTAATTACAAATAACTCAACAATGCGAGAGAAATATAAACTTTAAGCCAATTCAAATGATAATCAATGTGTATTTTATCCTTTTGACATGAAAATACCCTACAAGAGATCCATTTTGAAAATCGATGCACTTGAATATTCGTTCAACTATTTTCAGGCACACAAGATACAATAAGGCACACTGTCCTGATCTGCAACACACACCTGACACATGATATAGAAGGCAAACAAACACTACTTGAAAATATTGGGGATAGTTTATCTAACATACCATTCAGTTAGGCAATATTTGTTACTAATTGTAAAACCCGTTATATACCAGGCAAGTGTTAAAAATTATGGGGGGATTAATTCTACATTATTAAAGAGAAAATTAAACACATGATTAACTTGGCAACTTTCTCGTCACTGCTTTGTTATAAAATTCACTCTCTCTCTACTACCATAACAAAATTCTCAACAAATATATTAAAAAAAATACTAATAGGTACTCCCTCTTGGATTATAGAGACAGAAAGAGAAGCACTCAGTAGAAAACACTAAAATATAAAACAAGCCTTTGTTGTAATTTGTTGTTGTCAAAAGCACTGTACTTAAACAATTAAAATCTCTGAATTTTTTGAAACAAGAATTTCAACCATACAGAGACTTCTTCACAAACAGCACTCACATTCCTGTTCTTTTAGTTTTTACTTTTGCAATAATTTACATAGGTCATGTCAATAATAAGTGTGAATCATTTCCATATGGAAGAGGGCATCATTAGAAGTATCGCAAGTGAATTTTCTTCAAATGATTGCAAACCATAGAACAAACAATGTGTATACTCTCTCATACTGGAGTTCCCCACACTTTTATTTTGCGAAAAATACATTTGATTCCATACGATCCAGAATACATACAAAAACTAAATGAAGGAAAAAATTATATTTACGCAAAACTGATATTTCCAAGGCGACAGAAACTTGAAAATGGTTTTGTGATATAATTAGAAATGGTATTGTATTCGGTTTTTAATTTAAATGAGAAACAAAGTTATAGTCAACTGAAAAATATTTATTTATTTGCCAAAACCGGCTTTTGACAGCTTATGCAGTCATCTTCAGTGGCCTATAATCCAAGATACAGGAATATTATTTAGCTATTGGTAAAAATGGTCTTAATAATAATAAGAAGAAATAATTACAAAAATAAATATAAAAATAGAGTACTAGTATGTTGTAGTTAATAATAATCAGAGAATTCTGAAATGAATTAGTATAAAATTATAGTGAAAATCTTGAAAATCATTGTTTTAGAGAACATTAAAAAACAACAACACATTTCGAAAACTAACTAATGTTAAAATTTTTTTGTTAATTTTTCTTTGATGCCTCCAAAGGTTTGCTAGACAATTGCCTCTGCCGAAATCTGTCTCTGAGCAAAAGGTTATAAACAAAAAGACGGGATGGAGATTTTAACGCAGAATGTCTACCATTATTTTCATTCAAAATAACATAACTAATCTGTTACTTGGCAGAGAGGTTCATCGCAATTTAAGAGATATCTGTATCCTTGTAAATTGACATTAAATAAACCTGTATTAGGTGGAAAGAAATGACAGAAATTCATTCTATTTTGAAACAATAGCATTAGAACAGGAAGCTTGAAGTGATACTTTGTTACCTCTTATCACTTCATCAATATATGACAATCCTTGTTTTGAATAATTGGAAGTAATGCTTACTTTGTTCCTCCCTTCACAGAATCAGAAATGTACTGCGAAAATACTCCATTGGAATCCAGAACAGTATTTATTACAAATCACATTTTGAGACATGTATGATGTTTACCATTGAACCATTGTTCATTAGCAGCTCAACAGTAGGCTAACTTTTCCCCAACAAACAAATCGTCAAGAAGCAGTTTCTCTCCCAAACTCCAAATTCACCTACGATCCTTACAATTACAATACTTAAAACAAAAATATCAGAAATTGCCACACGATGAGCCAATTGAACATTAGAATTTTGGCACAGAACACATTCCAGCAAATTCTGTAATGTATCAATGCTATCAGTTACAATATTCTCAGGATAATAATAACCAGAGTATCCAAAATTTTTGAACCTCACAAACAATTGCAGAAAAATCTCAAAGCACAAAATTATATGTTTATTGGAAAACCGTCACTCACTTAATTAACTATTCACTAATAATAAGAAGAAAAACTTAATTACTTGCTTATTTTTCCTTCCTTTCTTTTACTTATATTTTCTTTTGTCGTATTTAGTACGAGTTCAAATAATTTATCTACATATTCTCTAGTTACATCCACATGATTTTAATTGAGCACTAAATGTACCATTTCACTATATTCAATTATTTGTGACTACTATCTACTTTAATGAACTAACCTACTAATGACAATCAAACAAACACTCAACATGACTGCCATATATCAATGTCAGTAGAAAATCACTACTGTACATCATTAAATATGAAATAAAATAACAAATCCTTTCTTAGTGTCATGCACATTGCATAGTCACTCTTCCATAGGCGCGCGCGCACACACACACATACACACACAAAATCAATAGATATTGCTTTTAAATAAGTCCCTGGAACAAATATAACTATTAGTCGCTGGTGGTGCCATCCCAAGATTTCATTTTCCAGACCTTCATTGTGACGCAGCTATGCTGATAGAAAGATCATAAAAAATTGTTTATGGCGTACTCCAGAACCACAGTTTTTACGCAAATCAAAACTCCCCAAGATTCAAAGGTCATTATAAAACTCGAAGTGAAAGTATTCAAGGAATAGATTTTTTGCCCTCTCAGATTCCAACACATTTATGAATTTAAATTCTACCCATTTCTGAAAAAAAATTATCAAGAGCAATAAAATTTTACCCCATGCTCAACTACTTTTCATTCGATAAAAACGTTTTCTATCTATTTCCTTCAATGAAGCAAATGCAAAGGATATTGGTTTGCACACAATACTTCAAAATAAATAAACATTGAAGTAGTTTATAAAAGGAAATAATAAAATAATCATTTCAATATCAATTCCAAAAATGAGTATTCATACTTGAGACTTACTGAGAAAATCATAATATACTTCACAAAAGAATACAACACTCATCAGGGAAATTAGCAAAAGAAATAAGCATATTACCAAGAGTACCACGCAAATATTCTGGTCATCAGTCGAGCCCTGTCCTGCCGAAGATTTATCTCTGTTCTGCCCAAGACTACTTCATTTGCATACATGTGTTTTCACACTTTATGTTTCATAACATACACTTTACAATATCAATTACTATTCTGCACCTGTTATGTAATTAAAAATAAAACATGCAACTTTAAAACAAAGGACTTCTCTGCAATACCTTCAAAAATTTCAAGTTAAACAACATACTCATCAATGATTCTTAAATAATACAAATAAAACTTAAATGAAAAAAACATTAAAAGTTAAGAAAAAGAAACATTTTTCTGTAAAAAACCATAAGTACATTTGAACATTCCAAGATAAACAAGATTGATTATTACCAAAGAATGATAATTCAAATTTAGTGCATTATTGGACATAATTCCTCTACACATCTTTCACAGTTTCTCAAACAAAATGTGAAAATCTACAGTATCTTGGCAAACCCAAAATAAAAATGGAAGTATTGATTTTGATTTTATCCCAATATATTACTTCAGAGTCCAGTATCATAAGCGTTTAATTGCTACTCTTCTTGGACAGAAAATTTTATTTTCAAAACTGTCTTGACATTCAAAATAAACAAGAGTCAATTATTTTAAATGGAGAGCGAAAACTTCAACAAGGGAGCGGAAGAAACAGCTATTCTGGAAGACTTGCTCCTTATTAAACTCTACAACAGACTAAGAAAAATACATGTATTCCATTTTTTGAGACAAGACAAAATGGAAAGTAGCTATGATCTGTTGTATTTATTAAATTTTTTAAGGTATTTAGGGGGGCTTACAAAAAAATTAATTTATCGATTCAACACACTCACAAAATAAATATATTTTTTTAAAATAGGAAAATGTACTTGAGAACCAAATAATAGGTTAAGAAATTTTTGTTAACTATTAGAAATTGAAAGTAACCAAGACAACTACTCTCAATCTAATTTTCAAGGGGTTATTTAGGGGAATTATTTAAAAGTTAAAGATACACGGATAACTTGCTAACCTGAGGTGCCCTAAACATCACATAACAGAATTTGTACTGGAAAAATTGAAAATTTCATTTGTTAACAAAGGAACTTAGCAATGGAAAGTATCCAACTCCAGAACTGTCCTTCATCCTTTTCCTTTTCTCCAAATATATGCATGCATTCCTCAATTAACATCTAACAAATAAGCATTCCTCAAAGGATAATTAGATTGACATGTTACATGAATGATGAAAAACTCACCCCCGGACACACAAATTAATAAAAATTAAATATTTACAATAAAGAACTAAAACAGTAGAACTGCATGAAATATATAGGAAGGAAAGAGAATCAAGAGGAAAACTGATGGGAGGATGTGGTTTGATAAGGAACCTTCGCAACGAATGAGAACTGCTCTCCCGTTCCCTTCCATTGTTTCAACATCGAAGATTGCATCATGAATAAAACAATGTTCCACTTCAAGTATCTGTGAAAACATTAAACTTTACAGATAATCTTGAAGATAATTGAATTCAAATCATTCAGATTATAATCATTTCACACAATTTACCACAAAATAATAACAATCAGCAATTTAGAAATGATTGTTCAAAATTGACTAAAATATTGACATTTTAAATTTTAAAAAAGTCGTTAATTAATATGTGTAAATAAAGCATTAGGTTCCATTTTTACCCCACTAAATGCACATGCAAATTGAATCATGTCTTTAAGAAAAAATTTACAACTCTTCAACAATAGAAACTTTTCAATAATAGAAAGTATTCAAATAAATGAAATATATAAATATAAATTCATGATTACGCCATAATACTCCTTTCACTCTTTACTCCAAATCCAAGAGTGTGTGTTTCAGTTCACACCTGACACCACAAGCAAGTTGAAATCACTTCTCTAAAACGAGTTTTTGTCAGAACAAACCCTGATATTCTAAAGTTGGCAAGGTATTGACTGCATTACAGCTTAATTATTAAGTAATAATACGACACATAACCATTATTAACAATATATTCATTGCAACACAGTCCCACTTTCATTCAATATTTTAAAAACAATGAATTTAACTGAAGGATCCAGACTATCAAATGAGAAAGTTAAATGGTACTTTTAATGAAGTGGGTAAATAGGAAAAATGATATATAATGTAAGCCACAAAGCATAAATAATTTAAGGACAATAGCGAGAACAGTATACATATAATTGGGGTTTAGTATATATAAATAAAATACAACTCTCAATATGTTCAAGGATATGTCAAACAGATCTACTTCAAGAGATGTAAAGTATAAATACATAACAATTCTACATGAAATACAACAATTTTATACATCTCAAAAATAATTTAGCCTCACTGTACAAATTTCACTGGGCAAATAATACAAAAATTCACAAAATAACAAAATTGAATCACCTGAGATAGTGACAGCATAACAGAAGGGAAGACCATCTGACAATTGTTGTTACCAATAATAGAAAACTTCCTTTGTTTTTCAAAATATTGAACAGTAAAAATTACAAAACTACTATTCTACTGCTCAGCCTAAAGAATAAAATGTATTCATACATTGAATGTAATACATGAGAAGGCGACAACTGTAACTAGAGATAACCTCAAACTTAAAAAACTTCCATGAAACAAAAAGTAATTATTAAGTAATAATAAAAATAATTCGGATAAATTAATGTAGTCCTGTTCCCTAATATATGCGAAAACGATGGTCCAGGCGCAAGAAAAAAATCAATCGACAATATTTGCCAATACCAACGATTTAGTCTCCCGGACAATGAATACTCAACGCCTCTTGTTATCAAATCAATATTTATACATCTATCAAGGAAAACACACAACAAAGGAACCGACAGATAAAATTAACGAGCAATTAACTCACCGTCAGATTAAGGGTCGGCAACTGTCAACTTTTGTATACAACCGAAGCGATGTTACATATCATTTAATCGACAAGGTTGAATCGAAAACAAAACTACAGAAACTTTTGTCCCAACATAAACGCAAATGAAACATCCACCGAAAACGAGCAACTAAAGAGGACAAAATTGCCAAGCCAGACAGGAGGTAGAATGCAGGCGATGTGTATAAATGGCGACTAGTGGACATTTAAAGCATCTGTGAGAACGAAGTTCTCTTCGACTATAGAACTCCCCACAATGATCCAAGCAAAAACTTGATGCCAAGACACAAAATATTAAACAGTAACGAGAGAGAACATATTTCAGAGTAATTCATAAACAATACCAATTTTACGATAATTTTACTTACAGCACACAGCACACGCCCAGAAATCGTCTTGTTAAATCCCTAGAATGCTGTGATTGGTCCATAGTAAGTGACGTCACTAGCACTCTCATCCCTGACTAAACATCATATTAAGGATTTTAAGATTGATTTCGTTTATATCCATTTATTTTGAACTCGGTTTTAATTCAATGGTATGGTAGTACGAAAAGTGACAGGTGTGATTTGATGAGACATTGCTTTGTGAAAGCATATGCCTTTATAAGTTCCTGGTTGATTACGAAATGACTTTCGTGCTCATGACCTTATATGGTCGTCAGATCTGGACAGTCCAGCAGTCAAAATATTTCGGTGTATTCAACTTATTCAGTAATTATCTCCGCAAAAACTTTATTAACGAAACATTCGAGTAAAAAGTAGGTCACTTTATGTCATCAAGTGTGCGTCTGTGCTCTATTTTCAGTAAATAGTGTCAATACAACCCACGCGACCCAGTGAAATCAGGATGCTATAGTTACGGAAAAGCAACGAAGAAAAAAAAACTCTCACAGCTGTGACGTTGAGATCATTCAAAATAAAATGTTGTCACCATTCATTCAACTACTTAGAAAGTTGGCAGGATAGTATCATGGGGTACATACTTCCTTTATCTTCCGTCATTGGTACTCGTAATTACAGTTACATAAAATTGTCTTCCGTTTATTAACGAATTATAAAGTAATTTATATTTTTGATCGAATAGTTATTAGAATGCATACTAAAAAGCGAATATTATGCTAATAATAAGTAAAACAAAATTTCCTTTCATATGTTTGGTGTCTTTCTTTTCTTTCAATATAGACCCTAAATATTCTTCCAAATCTCATTTTATGACATAATGAAAATTATGTGAGGTGATGTTCTTTTTTTATTTAATTTTTTATTTCCCTACCACATTTGTGGAATGAAATGTTTCAACCCTGTGGGCCCAGACTTTTTATGCCCATAAGTAGCGCTGTGCAACTATTTGGATTTTCATGAAGTTTTTACTAGTCACAAAATTATTATTTGTTCAGTTCAATGTATTGCTGTATTCAAATCATATTCCATACAAACATAACACAAGACCAATAAAATTTCCTCAGTCCGTGACAACAGTTTATCTCCTCATATCTAACATTTCAAAGTTCATCTCCTTCCGTAGATGAGAGCTTCCATTGAACTTTCGTACTTAATTAAATTTTAGATACTAAATTAAATATGAGATAAACTTTATGGTGCTTCTCAACATAAAAATACTATCCAGTAACATCATCACAATGTATCATCTACAATTCAGACCTTAACTAAATCTAATTTACAAAGTACAACTCTACAGATCATATACCCATAACATAGCTATACAGCAACTAATACGGGAAACTACTAAAATTGCTGGCAAACCATAATTAAAAGTAGATGAAGCCATAAGAAGAATAAGAATCGGAAAGTCACCAGGACGTGATGGCATTGCCCCAGAAATGAATAAGTATAGTGGACCAACAGCTAGAAAGTACCTCTTTGTTCCAGGAGATATAGAAAGCAGAGGACATACCAAGAGACTGGCAGCAAAGTATTATAATTCCTCTTTTTTTTTTTAAAGAAAGGCAGTCATATTAAATGTGAAAACTACTGACAAATTTCCCTATTGTCTTACATGAGCAAAGTTTTTTTCTAGAATTCTGGAGCTCAAGTTAAGGAAGGAAGTGGACGGAGAACTAGCTGAAGAACAATGTGCATTTAGACCTTATCGTCAAACACAAGACCGTATCCATACGGTCATTGAAAAGGTCCTGAGTAGACAAAAGAAACTTTACTCCACATTTATTGATCTGAAGTCGATTCTGTTCCGAGAGATGAACTATGAATAGTTCTTCAGAAATCTGGTGTCTCCAACAAGTTATGAAGCATTATTAAGTCTATACACAGGGAGGTTTGGTTAGACTGGATGGGCAGTTGAGTGATGATTATAAATTTGAAACACGGTAACTCCCTTAGTCCCCTGCTCTTCATTTTACTTATGGATCAAGTAACAAAACAAAACCAGATGCAAATCCAAAAGTTACAAGTGGGTTACTGGAAAATGCAGACTGTATGAATCCAATCCCTGGTATATGCTGATGATATAATATTAATAGGAAAAGATGATCATGCGCTCCAAGAGATGGTCACAATGGGGTTATTCACTTGAAGATAGAGGTAATGGTTACGAACATTAAGAAGAGTACAGTGATGATAATTGGAAGTTAGCATTTCATGGATGGATGAATTACTGGAACAGGTTTCCAATCATGAATACTTAGGAACTATCATATCTGAGGATGGCAGATATGAAGAATAGATTAACAATAGAATAAAGAAAGCCTACACAGTGTACCAAATATATGACAATCTTCTTCAATTGAAAGTGGAGGAATTAGGATATCCACTTTGGATGAAAGTGGAACAGACCCCATTTTTCAAAAGTTTCATTTCACAGAATCTACTTTAGACTGACATCAATTTTCAAGTTCTTCTGTCACAAAATAGTGAACACTTATTTTGAAAATCCTAGATTGTGTCCTTCCCAATTATTGTTTTTCATTTAAGTTGATCTCACTCCATTCCTCTCGCTGAACTCTTTATAGCAAAATTTACAGAATTCCAAAAATTCTTGTAGATATAAAGATACAGACGTTTACAAAGGGGTAAAGTTATGTTCCCATAGGGGGACACAACTTCTTCCAGATTTTTTTTTTTTTAATTACTTTAATTTCAGACTCTAGTTTAGCCTACCAAACATTTTCAAGTTATTCCGATCAACAAAGTAACATCCTTGTTGGAAATTCCAGATTGTATCCTTCCCAATTTTTGTTTTTCATTCAAATTGATCTCATTCGATTCCTCTTGATTAATTCTTTTGTACTAAATTTACTGCATTCCAAAATTCCTAATATATCCGAAGATATTCACGTTTATACAAAGTGGGGTTGATATGCATCGGAAGGCATAAGGCATCGTAAGTGAATGTATGTATGTATGTATGTATATGTGTATGTATGTTGTTTTTTTTAAGGTAGGGGAAAATCTTCAAAAGGNTACAGACTCCACAGTGTGTGGGATTTTTACCCACTAAAAACCACCTCCCATTTCTCTTCATGACACCCCACGGAACCACCGTTAAGCATTACTTCGCGAGGGGCACATTGGCTAGATTTTATTCTATGCCGCGTCGAATCCTTTCCTCATATCGGAGCTTCTTCAAAACACTGGACGCGTAGTTGGCCACTGCATACCAGTTCTCCTTAGAGACAAGCATCAAATGTACTATGTGCCCTCTGGTCTTATTTCTAGTATGCCCTCTGGTAGAATTCTCCGTATTTCTTGCCTTTCGTTATCAAAACGAGGGCAGAAGAAAAACACATGCTCTGCGTCCTCAACGACTGGTGTGCAAGAAGGGCATGATGTATCCTCGTCTAGCTTAAAGCACTCCTGGTATGATTGGAAGCAGCCATGACCTGTTAAGAGCTGTGTGACGTAGAAATCTACTTCCCCATGTTGCCTCGGTCCACATTCGTATGTTTGGTATCATACGGTGGGTCCATCTTCCTGAGGTCGACGCATCCCATCGGCGCTGCCATCTCTCCGTTGTCTCCAGTTTCTCCTCCTCGTTAACTATCTTTAGGTTAGCATCAGGAGTTGCTTGCGCTCGTCGGTAGATCCTGGTACGTTCCTCTGCCACCAGGTCGATCGGTGGCAGACCGGCCACTACACATACAGCATCATATGAGACCGTGCGAAAAGCGCAGGCCACTCGAAGAGCACCTCGTCTATGCACAGTGGTTATGTGCCGGCAATAGGTCTTGATCGCCGTGGCTTGAGACCAAATCGGGGCCGCATACAGCAGGGTAGACGTGATGACGCTCATCAAGAGCTTCCTTCTTCCTTGTCTAGGATCTCTCGTGTTTGGCATTATTCGCGACAATGCGGTTGTCACTCTTGACGCTTTATCACTAACCAAGAGAAGGTGGTCAGCAAAACGCAGCCTAGCATCTATCTGGACTCCTAAGTATCTGAGGGATGTTTGGGATGCAATCGTACAGTTACCGACTTCCAGGTTGATGATTTCCTTCTTTTTTCGGCTTGTAATAAGGATAGCTCCAGTTTTTCTGTCCGCTAACTGTAGTCCCACGGAGGAAAGCCAACAATAGCGTCGAACTGCAGCAATAGCGTCGTTTGAGATCTGAATCACCTCTGACAGATGTTTGCCAGTGACAACAATGGCGACGTCATCCGCATATCCCTCACTCATCGCTCCGTCTGGTAATGGAAGCCTCAGCACTGCATCGTACATTATGTTCCAAAGGGTTGGTCCTAGGACTGATCCTTGTGGAACACCTCCCGTGGTTTTATACATCTTGGGGTGATTTTATACATTTTTACATCCAAGGTGACCAAAACGCAATATTTCTTACTTCCTCCATTCCACCGTCTGCCTCTGATGGCATTTTGAGCGGTGGTAACTATGGCATCTATCGCATCTACAGTGGATCTTGCCTTCCTGAATCCATACTGCCCTGACAGACCTTGGCAGTCCTCTACAAAAGTAACTAACCTGTTACAAATGATGCGCTCCAGGACCTTACCCGCCGTATCCAAGAGACAGATCGGTCTATAGGAGGAAGGATCTTCGGGTGGCTTTTTCCCTTTCGGGATAAGAGCTAAATGCTGCCGTTTCCAGCGCCGTGGGAAAATCCCCTGACAGAGACATGAGTTGTAGGTGTCGAGGAATATATCCGGTCGGGTCTTGATGGCGGTTTTCAGGGCAACATTGGGTATTCGGTCAGGACCAGGCGCCTTCATGTCCCCGATTCTAGAACTAGCCATCACCAGCTCTTCTTGCGTGATAACTGGGACAGGTTCTTGCATTGCAGGTGGAACGAATGCTGCATCTTCCTGTTTAGGGAATAGTACTGAGACTATCTCCTCCAGGAACCGCGGATTGGTGGGAGATAGTGAAGTCTGGGATTTCACTTTGGCCATTACCGTCTTGTAAGGCCTGCTCCATGGGGTCGTTATCCACTTCCTTGCAAAAAGGTCTTCCCATCCTTTCCGTTTACTGACTTTAATGGCCTTCTTTAACGCGCCACGGGCTTCTTTGTGTTGTCTACTTCGGAGATCATATTCCGGTCGCCCTCTTGCACGTTGAACCAGTCTTCTAGTACGGTTGCAGGTTCTGCGAAGTTCTGCGATCTCGACATTCCACCAGTATACTGGTGACTGTCTACTCCTCTGGTAGTTTTTGGTCATTGAGGCCGTGCATGCACTGTCGATGAGTGCCATCGCTTGGTCAACCATGTCTTCCGCATTGCCCGATATTTCAATGTTGCCCTCCATCATAACAGCAAAGGAATCACTACATTCGCACCCAAATCTTTCAATTCGGGAGCATCCTTCACGCTCCGAAGTATATCGGCATAAGATTTGCCGTCTCTTTGCCTTAACGACGAAGGCATTCGGTCTTCTAAACCTTGGACGTTTCCGTCTCAATTCACTCTCCCTCTCTCGCCCACTTTCTGTCTTATCTTGGGGCTGCGATTCTTGAGGGGTGTCCAGCATATCAGCCTTTTGTTTTCGCCGTTGCCGCTTCTTTGATTTCACCTTCTGCCATTCACTTTCCACATCATGTACCTGCGGAAGGTTACGGGGGTTTACTTCCTCTGAACGGCCCACATCCGTGTGAGACTCCAAATCAGACGACACTAGGTTTTGTTCGGCCGAGACGTCTGTTTGAGTGCTCACCACTCTACTCTCAGAAGTAATAACTGAGGTACTTCCCTGCTCCACCGCGCCAATGCCAGATTTAATGACGCGCACAAGTTCTTTAATTTCCTTGTGTACGTTGTTGCGAGG
>NNCF01128178.1:101080-227675 GCA_002313205.1 Laupala kohalensis | reverse complement strand
TACATACACACACACACGCAGATCCTTCCCCGTGTGAATTCCCTTTTCAAATTGAAATTTAACCCCCCCCCCTTGATTACCACCCTCACGATCCGCCATTGCTTCCTGATGCCGTCACCACCACGTTATCTGACAAGGAAAAGGATGTAATATTCCCTATCGCGAGTGCTCAGATCGATAACCTTGAAGAGGGAGTGATGGAGGGTGAACTGCCTCCTTGACCGATGTGTGCGGTTCACCTCTCCTCCCGAGCATTTGATAGGTTCTTGGCACCAAGATATCTATACATGGCGGGGGGAGGGATAAAGGTTGATACACCCTTGATTTTGACCCAGGAAACCGATAATATATACTGATACCAAGTTGGGCTCAAAAGTGTGCACATACTTCGGAAGCCTGACTCGAAAATAAATGAGGGAAATTGCACCGAAATAAGCGCATTGAAAACAATATTCTTTCCCTTATTCGCACTAACTGGGACAGACAGAGATACATATTCATCTCATTGAACATCCGTATTATGCGACTAATATAGAAGCGGCGATAGCGGGCACGTGCTGTTTACGGCTAGGTGGGGGGGGGGGGTGTCCCGGGAGGCCCGCCGTGGTTAGAAAATTAAAATAAAATCAAAATTAACGAATTTCACAAGTTTCTCGATTTGGTAGAAAATGAAAAACAATTAATTATTGTCGTAAATGAATCTCTTCAACATAAACTGAGAAGAAACTAATTTTCATAACCATCTTTAATTAACATAAGGTTTAATTTAAATAAGGTATACACTTATACAATTTGTTTAGTGGGTGCGCGTAGATTGGGTTGTTCGCTGCTCCGATTGAGCGCCTCTCAACAGAAGCGTCGGAAATGTCAAGGTAGGAATTCTAAGAATTCTCTTCTGTGTTTCTGTTACCGGCAAAGAATGAAATCCGGCAACGGAGGAGAGGTAGTAGGAAATTACAGTGAGACAAATATCGAAATAAACCATGAAAACAAAGACTTTATAAATCATAAAAGTGAAAGAAGTAATAATTCAAATTATGTTTTGTATTGACTGTAATTTAGTAGTTCATTTTATGTATACGTGATAATTGGGTATAATTGTGTAAATCACAGGACCAATTTTTTCAAAGGGGAGGGGGACCCCACGAAAAATCTTGTTGGAGGATGGGGTGGGTGGCGCCTCAAATCCTTACCACCGCCATTGGACTATTAAAAACATAACATGTATGTTTGTTGTGTAATTTATATGAAAATTTGGGGTGCAACATGATTGTAGGTATGTGAAATAGGCAATCTGGAATTTTCCTCAAAAATGATTATAATGATTTTTTATGAATTTAATTTAATATCGATATTTTGAGATGGAATAGCGACTATAATAGTTATAAAAGTTCGAATATAATAGTTTTAGTAGTTGTTTAATATAATAAAATACGTATAATACAGATTCCAATTAACTTAGTTTATTGCCCCCCATGTGGTCATATGCAGTTTGCAACTGCTTTTTTGATAATAAAGTTAATATAATTGTGTACATTAACGTCAAGGTACCTAAATACATGGAGACAAGTCGATGAACCCTCAGAGGGACGAATTACTAGTGAATGATATAGAGAATTTTGGCTAAGCAGACTCCTAATTGCCAAAATAGGTACGTAATTTGAAAACCTGTTCAGTTTCAGCTGAATGCCATTACCAAGTCAGCAGTCAGCTTGGTCATCCTGATATTATTTACAAAAGTCGGTGTATTTAAAAAAAATATAGATTATGAGTCATTACACCTCAGAGCTGTGATAAATGTAAAAAGAAAACATGATTAAGATAATTTTTTATTTATGCTGACAATAAATTGATCTACATAAATCGTTCGTTTAATAATTAACTGTCTGTTACTAATGAAAGAACATAATTTTACACCAATACACATCCGTTAGATATCTTTAACATACAAGCAATGTTCATCAACTCAGAAACTCATAATAAATATTTGAAATGTCCACGTCACCCATTGCTTCCGTACATTTGTGTACTTGTTGGAACGCGAAGAGTAACACCCTCTCAAAAACTCCCACGTGGTGTTGGGTTCTGCTGGCTAAAATAAATAAAGAAACCTTTATTGTCAAAAAAGTAGTTACAAGCTGCTTAAGACAATATGGAGGGATAATAAACTAAGTTGTTCTCTGGAAACAAGCAAGGGACCATCCCATTAATTCTGATCAAGGGCTCATGGGAAGTGGCGGATTTAATAATTATAGAAATTAAAAAAAAAAACTGTTATCCATTTATTTCATTAATTTAATTCATTCATTTCATCGATGTCACATGTCATCACTCAGCATTTAGAATCCGTGCTGCATCTTTGGTGACCAGACACGTGAAAATCCAAAGGAAATTTATAGCAGGAAAGTGCAGGCCTTGCATCTCCATCTGACAAGGTGGTTACCAACCAGCAAAATTCAAACAATGTGACAAAACAGTGCTAGAGCCCCATGAAGCATAAGCCACAGACTCCTTGTTGTGCTGAATAAAGTACCCTCTTATGACGAAATAGTAGGGAATGAATGAGTATAATCAGTGATATATCTCAAATTTCCAAGGATTGGTTGTCTTAAGGCAAATGACATTTACAAATCTAATCTGTGTTTTCTTTCTTACCGAAAAAATTTGGATTTAATTAATGAAAATAAAACTATTGTGAATTATTACTTGCATAATAATTCTTAATCACTTAAATTTCATTGCACATATCATGTGTTCCCAGCGCAATGTGCTTGCATTCAAATGGTGTGTTAACCATCTTATTGTCAAATTATACCAAGAAAAGTATTTAAAACCCAATCTGTTCAAAGAGAATTGTTATAACGTCAGATATAACAAAAAATACAAATAAAATTCTGGATTCTCATTGAAAACAATTAAATAATTTGTTAATTCAATGCTATTTTTGAAGAATAATAAATAAATATAATAGAGTTTCAGATAATTTACCAACTGGTTTGCCAATTTCCTTTTAATTTTAAGAACTGATACGCATGACCCTGAGTGATCCGTTTCGATATCCAGGTGTAAGACAACACAAACCCTGAGGAAGATATGAAATGAATTGAAATGTTGGTGAGTAAATAATTGTTTCATTGAGGCCTAAATGCAAATATCTCATCCTGATATTGATCATATTGTATAGTTTATTTTGTATAGTTTATTTCATTGTATTATATACTACCATGAAATATCAACATATAACCCTAAATGTTTAATTTCGGTAATTTTGCCCACTTGACCCCACTTACTTTCCTAACAAAAAACTTGCTGTCCAATTCACTCTGGACATTTATACATTATTGGTATTCAAAAAATTATATTATCTCAATGATTAAAATTGATACATTTTGTCTTTTTAGCAATAAGAGGTATGCAGATTACAGTTATCCAACACTGAAATGCTTCTAGACTATTTAAATTATTTTCTTCTGACATTGTAATATTCAATTTATTAAGAAATACAATATATATTGGTAAATTTGTAATCTGATTTTAATCTCAATCGCACTACATTTTGTCAACAGTTTTCAGAATTTGTCAGAGTTCTTAACATATTGAGATGCATCCATGTAAATGTGTTTATGATATTGTCGTTATAAATTCAAAATAATATATATTCTCCATAAATTTTTATTGTAATTAAAGAGATAAGAAGGTTTATCATTCAAATAACTTCAAATAAAACAAATTTGCAAAGCATGATCCCATGAAATGTATTCTCTGATCCAGGAATAAATAAAGTGATAGCCTCCTGCATACGGGTGAATGACAAATGCCCCAAGACAATCAGACAGACTAATTGAATACATGTAATGTTATGAATATTGAGCCATATTCTATGAATGTTTTTAGAACCCTTTGGTCCTAAGATATTAAGTAGATAGTAAATCCTGATTATTCAATATCCCAACTACCTATTGTTTTACCATATATTGCTCATTATTAGGAATAATTTTAGAAAATAGTAGAACAGTTTTAGAAAAATCCCAAAATTTACTCAAGCAAAGCTGAGGGTTCTCTGCTAGTTGAAGATTAAAGATCTCGTAGAACTAATTCTAGTGTTGCCATTTTTCATTAAGCCCATCTCACCTCAAACTGAATTCACTTTAAAGGAATAATGTCTACCCAAAAAATACCTCTTTCACCAATTATGAACTACACCTTATATACCACAAATATATTATTTGTCCTTCAAAATGCTATAACCCACAGAGCCAAAAGCTTTTGTGTATCTAGGATTCTTACCACTAACATTCTTACCATCATTTATACCGTTACATGATTCATATATAAATTGGTCAGAGAATTTAATAAATCGTTTCTATATGATACCCAGTTATGAATG
The DNA here is from genome assembly GCA_002313205.1 of Laupala kohalensis. Taxonomy (NCBI): domain Eukaryota; kingdom Metazoa; phylum Arthropoda; class Insecta; order Orthoptera; family Trigonidiidae; genus Laupala; species Laupala kohalensis. Next base: position 223,288 of record NNCF01128178.1, on the reverse strand, counting down.
TAAATTATTTATTGAAGAAAAAATTAATTTGAATCAAGAAGTCATTGAGTTTAAAAGCTTTTCTTGTTTTTTCAAACACCTTAAAGATACAAGATGGCTATGACAAGTTTGGGAATCAATACAATGCCAAGTTGACAATTCTGCATAAAAAGATGACATTCAAAACAACAGTTTAAAGTTTTCCTGTTATTGTAAAATTGAGTACTTCTTCCATTTTTCCCAGGTGTAGTATAGTTTACCTCTAAAAATTATATAAATGATTGTATTTCTGCCAAGACTGGATCAAAAATATTTGAGGTAACTTCCATTTTAGAGGGAAAATCTTTTTAAACTGTGTTGGCAAATAATTTTCAAGTACAAAACTGTTTCAATTAAAATAATCAACATTGTCAAGAAAGAAACCAGTGAAGTATTTAGCAAAAGTAAACAGATTTGAAATTATTGAATCATACATATACTGAAGCATAATTTCGTTTTGTTTTGTTTGACACTTTTTCATATTGCTTTACAGTTACCTTGACATTTTTAGACTCTGAAGAAACTGTCTTTTTATTGGGTAATATTTTTATGTAAATTATTTTTCAATCCTTCATAATGATTTTTAAGATTTGCATTTTTAAGTTGTTTTAAACTAATTTAAAAAGAAAAATTCCCAAAATGATTAACCTTAAAATGTCCCAACTTAAAATGAAACTACTCCTGATGTTCTCGCAAAATATTAATATTTATCATATTTTTTGTCACTGTAGTTCTTCCACTACCCCATACTGAAATGGATATATGTACATTAAATTATATTGTAAATATTTAGTATGTAAGTCGGTTAAATATCATTCGCGAATCCAACATACTTTTTCCTAATTCGTAATATTTCATTGAAAATACAGCATGTGTGGTGATATTGCGTCTCTCGTTAGAGGCTAGTGTCTAGGGACGTACCGAGGAGGGGGCCATCACCTGCGTGCATATGTTACGTGTCAATATATTATACGCGTTTGTATGTGTATACACATACAAATATGAGGAAAACTACCAAAAGTAGACATTTCTTTTCATTCCCTCGATGCCCTGTGGATGTCCGTGTTTTCGTATCTGTCGTTCATTGATTGTCCGTCGCCGGGGCGGGCGCCGCTTTGGCGCCGAGGCGGGTCGCCCCCTGTTTTTGCGAGTCCCCACGCGGCCGGCGCCACCCCGTCGCGCCCCCCCCCCCACCAAACGGCCCGATGGCGCCCGGCAGGCGGCACCCGCTATGCGGACCACCGACGCCAGAAACAAAAAACAACCTTTCGAAAACCAAAAGCGCCTTCCGCAAAACATTGCGAAATATGGACGTCGCCGCAGGCGCTGAGGGCGTGACGAGGGCGTGACTAGTACGAGCCCTGCGCGGCGCCCGTGCGTCGAGTCGCAATGGGAGCTCGTGTTGGCCTTCGGGGCATCGAATCCCCGGGAAACACGCGTGCGTAGCCTCATCTCCTCACAGTGCGCCCTCGACAAGGAATCGTGAATTCTAATCATCCCATCCGCTCCTGCAGAAGAATCCGAGCCGACGTGGAAATCAGTCATGTCCCGTGTTGTGTTGATAACCGACAAATAATTAATTCTTTTAAACGTCCAAAATTTGTATAAATGGATACAATAATCTGTTGTTGCTTCTAAAACACCATTAAAGCAAGAAATAAATAAATTTATTGTCAAAAATGCAAATGAAATACATTGTTTTATGAGAAAATAATGTATTTTCGAAAAAAAACAAAAAACTTTTCGAACCTTTTAAATAGCTGATTTTTTATAAACTGAAGCCAAAAATCTATATTAGTTTTAAATACATTTATTGAATGAAGTCGCCGGACGTTCTGAAGAGATTTTCACATTTTTGCTCACGGTTTTCGTTCTATCCGCCATTAGCCAACTTCGTCGTGGTTTTGCAGACCGTGCTGCTCACGAAAAACGAGTTAGCGGATGTACAATATCTCTAGCTAGAAACGACTCTTCTGTGTTTCGTAAAATAATATCGCTTAGTCAATAAAAAACCTTGACCACGTATCACCCATCATTTTTACTAAGTATTTTATATGTGGTTGCAGAGAGTGCTGATGAAGATTTAACAAAAGTCGAAACATTTGCTATCTGATGGATGATGAATTTAACCTAAACTCTACGAATCATGTCCTTAATATCTCTCATTTTTCTCGACAGACGCAAAAACACCGCGGAACTGCGCGAAACAGCACCTGGATGTTCGCGAATCCGGGGACTACAATTTTTGTTTATATTGAAGTATTTGCAAATGGGAAACGTAACGTGCTATTGAAGCTTATCTACATGGAGCGATAGGAGGTAGGAGTGGGATGGTAGGTCATTGTTAGTAGGTTAACTGTGTTTACCAACTACTTGACCCACGTGGAGGGGTTAGTAGTTAGTTATTGATACTAGGAGGAGGTGGATACAGGAAGGAAGATTGGCTTTTCAGTAGTCACAGCTATATAAACAGGCACATTAATGTGAAAAGCTACAAATTTACTGGCCCCATCGGGAATCGAACCCGGGATGACTTGATGTTGAGCGACAACACTGGTGGGGCTAAGAGGCTGTTGCGGAATCCTCACCGAAGGGATAAGTGCTGGTGCTTTGAAGACCGCGATTGGCTCGAGCCCTTGCAGCCATTGTCTTCGTTGCGACCCAAATCGATAACACGAGACGCGCGGGAGGATGTGCCTTCGACTCCCGCATCCCAAGAGAGATCATTTCATTCATACGTCAGCTCCGAAGTCGATCAGTTATAAATATAAGAAGATTGAATAAGACAGATTTTTGTTCAACTTTTGGCCAAAGTTAAGGAGTTGGTCCAACAAGGGTTCGAAAAAATAATTAATGTCATAATACTACAAATATTATTGCGGTTCCGAAAATATAAGCCGTATTCTTCGCTCTTCATATTTACGGTAATTATAAAGAAATATTGTTCCGCACTATTTCCTTCTCTCCGCCACCGTTTATGTTAGTATGTTAATTGTAATATGGCTCCCGGCAGCGAGCCATGAACAATTATAAACAATTGTTCGGTCACAGTCGGCGATGTTAGGTTTGTTAGACCCGGCGATTTAGTTTTAAGAAAATATGTTGTAAGTGTGAAGATGGAGGCAATGGTGGAGGTAGCAGCACTCGCGGAAGGATATACTAAGAATGAGGTTATTTTTCTACGGCATTGGACCGGAAGGTAGAATAGGTCCCAACTTTTTGTAGTTTCCTTTCGGATTGGCAAGTGACAGAACCCTACGCTTTTTATTCTATTTCTAAACGTGAATCGAACAATCAGATCCAACCCCAAGTATCTTCACCTTCGTATTTTAAGAAGAAACGCATCTTTATCGCCTTGGAAGTCAAATTCATGGAGCTTCCTCTTCTATGGCGTAGTTCAAACAAAGTAGTAGGTTTCCACTCCTCGTTCTTAATGCGCATGTTCAAAATGGGATCGATTTTCTGGGATCACTCCACCCGTTGCAAACATCGTTCCCATTCGTGGCGTTTGCTCTACTTCCAGTGAACGAAGTATTCCATAAGAAAACAGACATTGGATTTTCCTTTCATTGGAATCTACGCAGAGGCAAATGACCCACAGTCACCCTTCGCGGTCCAAAAAGATTCCGTGTAAATGATATTCCAGGCCACTGATCTTCCAAAATTTTCTTGGGGCAAAAATTACTAGTAACATTCATTAATGTATATGAAACAGAAAATAAATAATGGTTTTTCATTCAATGTTCCGATTTGGAGGACATGTGCAATCGATAAATTTATGGCCTAAAATTGCTCAACACTTTTTATGACATGGGGGACAAGAAGCTAATTTATTCTCAAATTCCCAAATTCCAATTTATTCTCCAGAAGTTTATCCTTTTTTCACATTAATATCGTAAATGAAAACTTATCCTCATCAGTAATATATTGAATAGATAATCAAATAAATAAATAATCAGATTTTGTTATTCTTTACATTCAATGATAAATGAAAAAATAGTTAACAGTAACACATATGAAATGATAAGGCAATTATTTTCCAGAAAATTGCACTGACTCATCCCCTATTCCTTATCTATTGCATAAACATTGTGCAATGAAACATATCCCCAAAATTATAATAATCTCGTGTGCAAAATCATAATCTACGCAAATTCAACTTCTTAGTAAGAAATCTAGAGATGCAGAGGCGATTTTAGATGTAGGCAATACAAGCAATTGCCTCGGGCACAAGATTTTGGGGGTGCAAAAGAAAGTGACGGAAACATTATAACAGTTGGAAGAAATGTTTGTTTTTGAAATGTGTGTTGCTTTTTTCTATGTTCTCTGAAATAAAATTTTCAAGAGTTTTGTCGGGTCAGCAAAGATGCCCTACATTATAAGAGTAAACTAAGTTACAAGTGTTTTTGGGTAGGTTTATTTTTGATTTTTAGATAGTTATATTGTTTACGCTACTTTGTAACTTCCAGTCAAACTTACAAAATATTAGTAACTACAAATTGTATAAATGTATGCCTTATTTAAATTAAATCATGTTCACTATAAAGTTGGTTATGAAAATTTGTTTCTACTCAGTTTATGCTTAAGAAATACATTTAAGACAATAATTATATTGTTTTTTATTTTCTATCACGTTGAGAAACTTGTGGAAGTCCATTGTAATCATTAATACACTGAGAGAAATTTCATGATAAACCATTCCAAAGTTGGAAATAAACCATCCACAAAGATGTAATTTGACAAATATTTAACCATTTTTTTAGCAGAATATAATGGGAAAACGCAATATGTATTTCGGTAGAATACTATGGGGGACATATCCCCTTGAAAATTAGTGATAAATGAATATATTTATCACCACTGAGTTTTTTAAATGTGTTGCTTTTTTTAATGTTCTCTAAAATATGATTTTCAAGATTTTTGTTGGATCAACAATGATTCTCTATGAATTATAAGAGTTAACCAAGTTATAAATTTTTTTTGGTAGGTTTATTTTTGGTTTTTAGTTAGTTATATTGTTTATACTACTTTGTATCTTATAATAAATAAACAAAACTATACAATTATTACTTTGTTTATATATTATATAAATATTTAATATATTTGTACAAAATCTTCTCTCGAAGTGCGTTATATTTACTACTGCCTAGGGGCACCAGACTTTTAAATCCATCTCTGTAGAGAAGAGAAGAATAGACAAAAGGGCAGAGAAGAGAAAAAGAGGGAAAGGTTGGGATACAGTGTGTGTGACCCCAAACCAGATGCTGCACAATAAAATCATCACTTACTACATTGACAAGAATTTGGAATGAATTGCACCATTTACTTTGTTAGAAATTTTGTTACCATTCCACTGGAGGTTGATTTGACCAATAAATTCAATTGATTATTTCAGAAACCTGTCAAGCACCGAAAAATTCGAAAACAAGTTAGAAACAGAATATTATTCATTGGAGGTAGGCGCATCACTTAGTACAGAAACCGACCGAAAGTCATTGCCATGAGGCTGTTAAAATGGCAGGAGAATATTGCGTTTACTGCAGTAACCCTTCAAGTGATGTCGCTTAACAGGTTGCTGTGCTAAACCGTTGAAATTGTTGGGATATTGTCAGTCTCTTATTGTATTCATTCAGTCATGTTCATTGCTCTTACAGAACCAATTATTTGTTTTGCTTAGCAGTAAAGTTTATTGTAGTAGCTGTTATTTTTATGTCAGTAAAGTTTAAAAAGTGTGTGTGAATATGGTTTTGAGTGAATCATTCTGTGTATGATAAGTCAGTCAAGTCAAGTTCAGTAGAGAAAGAACCTGCGCGCTTAAAAGACAATGTGGAGTAACACATGAGGATTCATGCAAGTGTAATAAAATTCATAAAGCAAGAGAAAAAGGTGAGGCCTCTGTCAAATATAAAAAATTATTCAGAAAATCAAGCCAATAGGAATAACTTGTGTCTTAGAAAATTTCATTCAGAAAAAATCAAACTATTATACAAGGCATGTTTGAAAAAGATACAACCTTACCATATCAGCTATGAGTTCTAATTTTGAGTGGTCTACCACAGACATGCACCACCCGTTGAAGGAGCCATGTATTAAAACTTTAATATGAGTTTTTTTTCTTGAATAAAAGTCTTTGACATTAAACTTTTTAAATTTAAAATAAATAAACACTACTATTTATAGAAATGACAGACTTATAAGCTGAAAACCTCTAAAACCTTCTCTAAAAATATTTTGCAATATAACTATGAAAAACTTTGATGTTTATTGCAGAAACCCGTCAAGTGCAAAATTTAAAAAACAAATTTTTGTAAGTGGTACAAGGAATAAAAAAAATTGTTTTCCGTAAAAATACTCAACGTAGTAAGTATTTTGAATAATAAAATACTTCAACCCGCAAAAATAAAATTACTATCTGAATAGGACATGTTTTCTCAAAACAAAACTTTTGGCGTTTTGTTTAATAACACACATTATAATTAACCAGGAAATCATCATCATTTATCAACAAGCTAACACATTTAAAGAGATGGTGATATTGTTAGAAAAGATGCTGTCATTTGGAAATGACATTCTCGCAATGAAGATTCTCAGGAGTAAGGTACTTAGTTTGGACAATATAATAATAGACACAAAATTCATATGGAACCCTTCTAGAAAACTTAATAAAGGGAGAAAATTAAGTCATTGAAACATACATTCTAGTCATTAATTTATTTTCCTCTAATCCTTAATAAAACTCTTTGTACATGTTGACATTGAAAATAACTAGTCCTTTTATTTGAGACTTTTCTATGGCACAAGATTAGAGATAATAGTTAGATCCCTAAACTCTCTATTCTCATACTAGAAAAGTGGAGACACAGTAGAAACCAAAAGAACATTGGTCTTTTATAAGTTCTGAGAAAAAAAAATGATTATGCCTCATAAATCAATAATGAAATATTACAAAATAGTAGTTAAAAATTTATTTAGGCAGATTTCGTTCTATCTTGGTTCTAAAGTGTATTCAAGATGGTATTGGAAAATAACAAAACTTTCACAAAATATATCAAAACGAATTAGGTGTATCATCAATCATCATATGTTCAGTCTTCATATATTCACTAATATTCAACCCATGGGACTACAAAATATCTTACATCCAAAGATTTCAGATGCCCTTACTTGTTAGCGCCATGCACCTGGCAAAACTCAGTTATAGTCTTTTAAGTTTCTTATTAAATGTATCCAACAACATATATTCAAGCCCTAAACTCAGGAGATTCAAGGAGCAGAAATTGTATTTATAAAATAAAATAAGATAAAATAAAATTGTAATACCTGTGACAAAGTAATTATAAGTTGTATAAACACCAACACAACAATACATCCAACACACAAAACTCAAGTTAATGTCCATAGTACCAGGGGCACACCCATGGGGGGAGCTAAAGGGGGTAAAGCCCCCCCCCCCCTTCCAGCATCTATTTAAGAAATATTCTGTATAATGAAAAAAATGACTCGCCAAATCGAAACTACATAGAGCATAATATTTTTTATCAAAATTGATTTATAGACATGAAGATTATGCAAATTCTCTGACTTCGAGTTAACTATTGACCTCAGAAATTTTTGACGAACCCAGGTTCCAGCCACGAATTCTCCGCTGTAAATCTCGCAACGTAAACAGAAAGATCGGCTTACAAACAGCTCCCATTCTGGAGACGTCCTTCTCAACGGGGTCAACCCTAGCTTCATACGGACGTGTTTGCATAACTTTTACGCTTTGAGGCAACATCAAGAAAATTTCTCATTCATCCAAATAAATTATAACGTTTTCAGTACCCTCTGTCTAGTCCCTCCCATAAATCCTGGGTGCACCCCTGCATAGTACATACACCAGGGATAGAGAACACAAATGCAGAAAGTGTAGTAAAGGAAAATAAAAAGAAATCTATAAACATCAATTTACAATATAATCATATTGGATTCCTTTGTACAATATTGCACAAGCTAAAAAGGAAATATTTTATGAACGACATTAAAATTCCTTTCTAAACATTAATTGTTATATTAATATACATAAAAAATACATTCTGCAGAAATTTCTAGGTTAACATTTCTAAGCAGCATAAAAATATCAGTTAAAATTTTGCCAAGGTGGTTGTAGTTATTGTGGAAGTAGTAGGGAAAGCAGATCATGCCAATGTACTTTGCCTTAAGAATGATAAATAAGAGGAATATACCTCGTGCTGTTAATTGAATTGACACAAATATAAATTGATTTCTACAGTAGAAGATTTGGGAGAGATCCTAGGCACTGCAAAAGATCTATCCTATTGATTGGGAAGAAACACTGAGGGAGTTTCTCCATCCCAAGCAAGTGTGTGTTGAGCAAACATAGATCGGACTTGAGTCACAGTCATGACCATAGACAACAACATTCCTTGCTTTGCTTGATACTTCCATAATAACACCAATAATTCATATGAGCTTCAATATTTTAAATTAGAGGTTTAGTAACAGCTTGCGGACCAATAATCAATAATGTTTGAAAGCTGTAGAAGCGACCAAGAGTCAGAAGCCCAGAAAATAAATCAGAATAGACAACAAACATAACACATCTCACAAAAATGACAAAAAATGCTATCACAATTCATGGCTTGATATTCTTCATCCCATATGACTGTTTCACGAGCCAACCATTAATTATTAAAAATAGTAAATTTGTTTTCTAGTGATCTTCAAAACCAGGCATTGGGAATTTATATGCAAAGCTATTCACATCTTGTTTCAAAGTTGCAAGCTGCTTCTTGATTTCAGGATCAGTATTTAACAACTCCTTAAAATCTTTCAATTTTTTGCCTGCAAAATAGTAATTTATTTGGTAACACAAACAATAAATATGTAATTCTGTAATATAAACTTCTAGCAAGAAGCCCAACAAATATACAGGTTACAAAACATTTAGAATAACATACAATTACTAATTTTAGGGAAAACAACTTTCATAAGGAAGTCATCATGCTTCACATATTTTGCAAAGAAAATGAGCAAAATAAAATAAATGAATCTTGTGGAGGAAAGGTGAATGGCAGCTGGATCACGTATGTACGGACAAATCGTTTCACAGAGAAATCCACACTGTTAAAGTACTAAGAGGAATAGATATGGATTCAGACCACTATTTAGTCGAAATCATAATTCAATTCCCACTACCAAAGNTCTCATTTGCAAATGTGTATTATAATGTACCTCTTTCTTGTATTGCCATGCAATTAAGTCGTAACATCAATAATTGTTTCATTAGGTGCTATTCCCTCTCTTGGACAAAGTTCGGTGTTTGTCCAGTTCTGCGAGCAGCGAAAAGGTTGATACGGGAGAAAACATTCTCATACACCACTCTCGAAATACTGCTCAAAAGCAGTGGGCTGAAACTCAGGTGAGTTTGATTTTTATTTTCTCATTCCTTGTATCTTATTTGATTTGAAGATCATTCTCTGCAAATTGTTGGGAAAATAGGCCTCCTAAAATTAATATTTCTCCTTAAAAAAACAGGAATCAAAATTATAGACAAATTTAAATGTTTAGGAGAAATCATAATATATCATCTCAATGAGAAGCCAACATGGCGTATTAGAATAAACAATTTAACCAAAACACAATGTATCACCAAGAACACTGATAACAAAAAATATCCCTCAATAGCCACAAAATTAAATAATAAAGACTAAAGATTGAAAGAAGAATAGTCAGAACATGCATAAACAAAAAATATCAAGTTAACAGACGCTGGAGAGCAGCTTCCAACGAAACAGTCTACAGGGAAATGAAGCCAGTAATGACCACAATCAGGAAAAAACATATCTCATTCTAATCAGAACATCGGGAGAATAACAGAGAAATTATGGAACAGCGAGAGCTGTATTAGATGGATTACGGAAATCTAGATGGATATTAGGGAACTACAAATCACAATAGACGATTTAAAGAACAAAACAGACAAAATCAAGGGGTTGAAAGACAAAAAAAACAAACAAGACTGGGAAGGGTGATTTCAGACCTGGAAAGAAAGTTAAGATCTGAGAGAATGAAGAAATACTGGGCTAACAGGAAACTAAAGAATCCTTTGCATAAAATTGACTAAAGTGGTTCAATGAAGGCCAGAAAATATAAATAATAAATAAAATGAATCTTGTACCTGATCTTGTTTTAGCATTTGCAGCAATTACCACAGCTCTGTCAATAAACTGTACAACTGCTTCAAAATCGTTTTCCTTGAACTCTCGAGATGTTAGAGCAGGGGCCCCTAAAACAAAAACATTTTGATGAAACATGAGAAGCTTGATGGAAATACACCTATTTTAGCAACCTTTATCGTTCTGGTCAAGACATCTCAAACTGTTATTTGCACAGGACTCTAAAAAACTGGAATACTATGGTATACAGAATTTGGAACATTGAATTTAATTCAACTTATTAAATACCAAAATCTATACATACACAACAAATTTGCACTGTGCCTCCTGCTAAAAATGTGAAAAACATTTGAGTGCAGGTACTCAGGTACTTATAACTAATTAAACAGTATTATGATTTTGTAAATAGATAATTTCACAAAATATTCTTATAAAGCACCAAAATAGAAAAAAGTAAAACTTACAAAAAAAATTATCATAAAACCTTAATTCTCCATCAGAGACTAATAATTCAAGCCATTCTTAATTTGTACATATTGTCAGTGTCCCAGGCTCTTAAGGAACTTTTAATATAATTGATATATTTTTCAATGGTTTTCAGTTCTACAGGCAACATATTAAAATACAAATAGGCATTATATTTACAGCTTTTCTGTATATTTTCTTGTGAATCTTACTAGTAGATTTCTTGCAGTTTTAAATCTACTAGTAAGATCAAAGTAGCAGAATTCGACTCTTAATGTACATTATTCAGTCAGTATACAGTTAACAACAAACAAATGGTGTACAGTGTGTGGCTAGAAGATTTTATCCTTCTTGCAAACAGTGCTCATAATTTATTTTTGAATTTTATTAATAGAAGAAATTACACAGTCATTTGTCCCTACCCAATATATATCAAAGTAAGAATATAGGGTATATATAATGCATAGTAAATGGTGGTAAGCACCCAGAAAGGTAGATGTTTTAGCTTGTAGAACAGATAAGTTAAATATTTAGTACGCTTTCTAAGTTCTGTAATATGTTAATTCCATCTAACCATATCCCCCTGTATTTTGCAGCCCTAACTCTTTGTAGTTTAAAGCCATTCAATTGAAGATCGAAATGAGTAGGGATACTATCTTTATACACCCCAAAAATCATGAAGACAATTTTCTTTATATTAAGAGACAATTTATTGTCAGCAAACCATTCTGCAACTTTATTTAAAATATTTATTATGATTGATCCAGCCTGACTCCAGCTAGAACCCTCAACTAAAATAATTATGTCACCTAGATATGAGATTATATTGTAAGAAATTTTAAAAATATCCGTAATATACAAAAAATAAAAAGAAAGGAAAAATGCACAATGAAGAGAAGAGGACCTAAGTGCCTTGGGGGACCCCAACAAGAAGATTGTGACATTGCCCTTTTGCACCGACAACACATTTAGTGTTATTTATTCTTGCATAAATATCATCTGTGACCTTTTCAAGGCCTCAATAGTTCCCTTTTAAACAAACTCGTATTGACTCTGTGCTGTCACATGATTCTCCTCAAAAAAGCTGTTCAATCTTCCATATACTCCCTTTTCAAATGTTTTTGCTACATTCGTGGTAAGTGATATAAGCCTGTAGTCAATCACATCATTTCTCTCTCCAGCCTTATGTATAGGAACTATTTCTACTTCCTTAAGAGCATCAGGCAATATTCAACTTTCTAAGCATTTGTTTAATATGAAAGCCAGTGGTTCAGTAATCCACAAGGTCATTTTTTTAAATGTAACTGCATGGACTCCATCAATTTTGCCACTTTTATTATTTAGACCATTAATAATTCAATATACATCTGCCGACAAAGTTGGAGAGAATAAAATGGAATTTTCAATGTTTTTAATATTGTTAGTTTAGTATTGTTTATGTTAGTAATATTATTTGCAAGTTCTTTAACTATTCCGGCAAAGTAATTATTAAAGTTGTTTGCTATTTATGTCCTACTGTACATTTTACCACTTAATTGCTACATAATTTAAAGGTTCATTTATATTTCTTCTCCTGTCATCAATGTATCTCCACATTTTCTTTGGCTCAGAGTTCTTTAGATTAGCAGTTTTATTTTCATGTAAATCTTTGCCAGCTTGTATAAGTTTCTTAAGTAAATTATAATAAAATTTAAAAGTATTTCCTATCAAAGCATCAGGCTTCGAACATCGAATAAAAAAATTAACGAATAATATTATTTGTTACAAATATCATCATATTTTAATTTAATCAATAATACTCACACGAGTTAACAAAATCACATTTATTTCATAACATTGTTATTAAAAATCAAAAATATTATTCCTCATGAAATGAACAGTGAAAATCATTAGGTTTTCTGGAAAAAGGCAGCATATTTTCAAACCAATGGCATACCATTATAGTCGCTCAATGATACACAATAATGGAATTTGGCGGCACCAGTTAGCAAAAGAGGCAGTCTTAAGTACACATTGATGGGAGAATTTGTGAAAGAAACATTCTCAGAACAACTCAAAATAATCAGCACTTAGTGCTATTGAGAAGCCAGCGAACAGACTTGAGTTTCAGCAAAGACCTTGTCACGGAATGAGGGGGTTGCAAGTGCAGAAAGTGAGCTGGCTAAGTCTCCCACAGGGATCAGCACTGCACACTGGACTTGACAGGGACAATAAAGAATTAGCACATAAAACATAACTGAGCAATAGTCATTAGTTCACTGCAAGTGTTTGTTTAGCACAGGAGGACAGACAGAGTAGCAGTGGGGGGAAATTTCCAACAGCAAATTCAAAATCTATTTCTTTTGAAGTTTATCAAGCATTTTTAAGTTGGGCATGAATATTCATTATAACTATTTAATGTATTTGAAGTGGTTACTGTACTTTTCTAAAATTTTCCAAGGTTCCAATAATTAAATTTTTGTAATAAGTTAATTTCTACTTAATATTTAACTTTAATCAGTTACTTTTTAAATGATGAACTGTTTACTTTTAATTGGATAATTTTTTAATTAACTTTCTCAAGTAAATGAGGTGTTCACATTTCATCCCATTACAAGCTACTTAACCAATTGTTAACAGTATGCAAGAGTGGGGAAAACTAACAGTAGTTTCTAAAAAGTTAATAAAGGGTACAATTGTAAGATCAACTTCAAGGTAACATCTCAGGGCCTCTTCTATTCCTTTTCTATAGACATTCTATAATTAAAATAATTCCAACTGGATAGAAGAAAATCAACTAATGTAAAATGTTGATAAGTCTATATAAACTAATTTCATTAATTACAGGCATATATTGTCAAATAAAACTGGCCAAACTTCTCATTCTGGTCTATTCCTTCTTGCCCTGAGATGCAGCTTACTTTGCTTGATGAGCCTGCAAGACAGCCACAGCTTCCTCCACTATAGCTTTCAGTGATTCATGGTGCTCCAGCATGAGCAACAGCTCAGAATTATCAATTTCCAGCAGCATTCCTGTGATCTTTCCAGCAAGATCTGGATACATATGTTGAATCAGAGGGAACAAGCGTTCTCCCAGCATCAGCTTTTGCCCCTGCGGAGGAGCAGCAGCAAGCATTGAGATTGTCCAAGGTACCTGCCCTTGAATGTGCACAGGTTGTTGGACAGGAGGCTGTTGTGCCACTGGAAGGGACTGAGAAGGGTTGCACATGTTTGCAGTATATTTGGAAAATGCTGGAGCACCCACTGGTCGGCCTTGGATGTTTGCAGCACCAACTGGTTGTTGTCCTGTGATGGGTGGAGGTCGGGGGGCAGCATGGAATGGGTCCTGCTTGTTGAAAAAGGAAGTTGCTCCAACTTGAGTATTGGGATGCACTTCAGGCTGGGTGGTCCAATGTGGAGTAGCTCTGATTTGTGCCGTCTGAGTACAGTCATAGAATCTTTGAGGCTGAGGGAGTGTGGGCACAAAAACACCTGCACCACCAGGTTGAAAAATTTGACCAATCTGCTGCACACACATGTTTGCCGTACGTAGAACATTTTCAGATGCCAAATGACCTTTGCGATCTTCTTTGTGCAGAGCTAAAGCAACATGTAAGGGTCTGGTTTCAACAATTCTTCCATGCATCTCAGTTACGGCCTTAGTAGCTTCTTCAAGACACGAGAAGCAAACGAAACCATATCCTTTACTGCGTCCTTCCTTCATCACCACCCTGGCGCTAATGACGGTTCCGAATGGTGAAAATATTTTACGGAGACATTCATCATCAATTGAGTCATCCAAATAATTAACATATAAATTAATGCCCTGATGATGGTTAGGCCTTTCAATACTCAACTGCTTAAATTTAAGCTCGAGTTCTTGTTGTCTTTCTGCTTTCTTTTGAGCTCTTGCTACATAAAGAGACTTTCCATCAATTAGCTCTTTGCCATTTAGATCATCCAAAGCTCTTTGAGCATCTTCAGGATTTACGAAGGCAACAAATCCAAATCCTCTGGATTTACCATCACCTTTAGTCATCACCCTATGGCTTGTGATACGACCATATTTTTCAAACATTTTCTGTAAGTTATCATCACTAAAATCTTCACCAAAATTTTTCACATAAACATTGGTAAAAAGCTTGGCTTTCTCTTCACGTTCCTTCTCACGCTCCTTACGAGGGACAAACTTTCCAACGAAGACCTTCTTGCCATTAAGCAACATACCATTCACCTTTTCAATGGATTTAATAGCAGCCTCCTCAGTTGTAAAATTAACAAAGCCGTAACCTTTCGATACTCCGTCTTCGTCTTGAGCAACCCAACAACTTAAAATTGTGCCAAATGCCGAAAAAGTGTCATACATCGCTTTTTTGTCAATACTCTTATCTAGATTTTTTATGAAAACATTACTACCAACACTAGATTTGCGGCTGGGAAAATTCATCATGTCTAATGCTCGCAAGTTGACGTAAGCGAAGCCTTTACTCCAAGTCACGAAACTTTCCCGCAAATTATGCAATATGGCTGCCTAAAACGAATTGCCAACTTCTACAAATTCAAGTTATATGCATATACATACTAATAGTAGTCACAAAAGCGACTATCAGCTGTAAAGAAATACAATTTGATAACACTATAAACTAAGACTATTCGACCCACATGCTGGATGCAGAAGGAACAGAACAGCGCCACAAGAGCAAGTGAATTTTTGTTGTCCGAGGTTGGCAAATTCGAGTTCGAATACCTTGTTAACAGAACGCGAGGTTCCCTTATCATTACACTTATGGACGATAGCGAAGTAAATGTGTTGGGTACGCTGTCCATAAGCGGTATACCAACATGAAGCCAATTGGATGACGATAAATAAATATATAATAATTTATTGTCAGGAGAGTAGTTACAAACTGTCTAACACCACGTTGAGGACAACGCCGTAATTGACTACTACTAATATACAATAAACTAAACAACACAGTGTATTCCGGTTCATGATTTTGTGAAGGACGTGAATAAAGGTCGCTTCCTGCTTCCTCGTGTTCATACAATACCTTTTTTTTAAATTTACTGATAGCTCTGTTCCAAATTATCGGTGAAACCAGAAACCTCGGAGAATCAACGTGAATCCAATTAATTCATTCTGGACTCATGTTATACTCACTCGTTTTTTACAGAATAACTACAGTGTATCTTCTATAACAAACATATATTTCACAGAATAACTAGTGTAACTTCTATAACAAACATATATTTCACAGAATAACTAGTGTAACTTCTATTAAAGAAACATATTTCACAGAATAACTTCTATAACATACGTTGATGTACACTTGATATTTCTGCTGCAGCAATTTAAAGATGCAGCTTCACTTACAAATTCATCACTTTCACCTTTTTTGCCCAGTGACCTCTAAACCTTTTCCTTTATTGGGAGTCCAATATATCATTTTAGGAACTTGAGCTCCGCAAAACAATACTTGAATTATCTCTTCCAAGGCAAGAATTGGAAAGACTCTCCCAATTGCCGTGTTTTCCACGTTGTTCACATTTTGTACACAATAAATTTTGTTCGTTACAGAGCATCTCTTCCCTGGAAAATTCCCTAGGAAGTCTGTCTGTCTATGTCTATTGCCGTGTGTTGCTTCTCAGAAGTATGAAATACCATAAATTGGATAGGAAAGGGCTAAGGAATGAAAAAGCATCAGCAATGGAAAAAATTCCGCAATTGAGAAGTTTACAAAACAGAACCAGACCAGTGTAAAAATAAGAAATTATTTCCCACAGGATTTGAGTGTTGCTTTTCACGCTTGATCATCACATATGTATATAAATAGGAAATATAATAAAAATAATCATCTCAAACTGATTCATAGTAATTAAGTAAAAGGTCGATAGATAGAAAAAATAACCAAATATAGTTAAAAGTGAATTACAATATAACTTATTTCGAGGAGCTAAACATAAATTTTGGGACCTTAGTAAAACTTGGATGAACACAGTCAACATTACACTAGAAAAAGAAAGAAAAGAAAAGAAAAGAGAACACACTGCTTAAATGCGAAAATCACATATCGGTTGGTAACAATAACAGCGATATGGATATCATATTCATTGCTTTCAAAAATTCTGACCTATCCCCAGTAATATCTATCTTTTAATACAGCTTAGATTGTAACTAATAATATTTTAAATCGTTAATTGAAATGTTATCAAATAAATGTGATTTAGTTAACTTGTGCAAATGTTTTCAATTAATTGAAATACAATGACCTTTTCAAAGAATAATTTAATTTTTTATTTTAATTTCATTGATATTAACAACTCTATCCTCAATGTTTGAGATGCCAGAAGTTAAGTGTCAAACTTTTTGGAACTATCTAAAATTAATTCTTACCAAGCCGTAATCCAGAAGGAGTCAGAGCAGACACATCTCCCGGTACAGAATTCTTGTTCACAGTAATGTTGACTAAATTGCAAACAGCTTCCACTCGAGCTCCATCCAGTTTCTTGGGTCGTAAATCAACCAGAACCAAATGGTTATCTGTACCTCCAGAGACGAGAGAGTAGCCACATTGAAGGAGAGCCTTTGCCATTGCTTTTGCGTTGGCAAGAGTTTGCAGCTGATATTCTTTAAATTGTGGAGTAGTGGCCTAAAATAAACAAGCAAACCTATAAACACTCTTCACATGCTACTTTAGGGCATGTTTAAGTCCTTCATAAAAATACCACATGTTCTTGAATAAGATGTTAAAGAATGAGCTAGCAAAATTATCAATAAAAAAAAAATTCACACCCCAGTCAAGAAACAATGCCGCTAAGTTCTCAGAAAAGAAGTAGATAATTTAATTTTCTTTAAAATTGGGGATTATGAGTAATTTTATTGCCAAAGAATGAATGAATAATTGAATCAAATCAATAACCAAATGAAAAATGAAAATTGCACCTTCTCGTTATACAAATAATGTGGACGCCGCCGAAGAAGAGAATCAGAAAAGCATCCAAGAGAGCACGTCTGATAGGCTAGAGTTGTGTTCTCACTGTAGCAACCAACAAAACAAAAGCGGTCCCTATGAGATGATCGGCGAAGCAGGAGAATCTACTCGGAATTTTGTTCGAGTTGTCGCTTCATATAGGACCAGGTCGGAGAGGGACAGACCTTATTTAGGTTCAAGCTGAAGTCTGACTATACTTTATTAAAAAATCGAGTTCGAAAACTTTTATGTATAATATTTTCTCCGTGCAAGTGAACACAATGAAGGTTGATACATGTTCTGAGTAAACTCTAGCAAAGTCCCCAAATGCAAAAGTAGCCAAGTGTTCGAGTGATCTTGAGGGAGAGAGGAGCGTGCTTTGGGAACGGCCGCCCAGAGGCGCTTGCACTTGGAGAACTCCGGTAGTTCTTCATTTCCACTAGGGTGCTTTGGCCTTAGGGTGGCCCGTGGATAGTGCCTACCTCTGGTGACGCCGGTTCAAATCCTGTCTGCGGACGAAGCGGGTTTTCTCTGGGCACTCCCGTTTCCCCTGTCATTCATTCCACCACAACTTTCACTTATCGTCATTTCACCTCATTCGCATGTCATTCTTGTCATCCCCGTTAAGACGAGGCCGTCTGAGAACAGGGCACAGAGGAGCCTCGACGCGGTGTCCCCGAAGCAGCAAAAGCCGTTACAAGCTCTCCACTCCAGAAGCAATTGTGACACGATTACATTACATTCTTTTGTGACCTTATTGCTGTTAACAGAATGAATAAATCTGGTACACTAACTGCATTCCCCCTTACACCTAAAAAGTTCGAGAAGGACAACGAAAGGGTGGTCTAGTATCAACCGACAGCGGTGGTAAAGTATTAGCGTCTTCGCTTCCACCCGTCGAGTGGGAGAGCCCGGGTTCAAACCCTGCTCGGTCAAACGAGGTGGGGTTTCCCTCACCTACTCCAGACAAATGTCGGTTCGGCAACGCAACATCTCTCCTTCCCCATTCCCTCATACGAGCCCAAGGGCAAGCGTCGTGGCCCGAACCTCGCCGAAAGGAAGAAAAAAACTCGCCTGCTTCAAAGCCACAGCCACGGCTCCGATGGCGTGGTTGTGTGGCCCGCCTTGCAACGAGGGGAACACCGCGGCGTTGACGCGCTCCTCCAGATCGTACACCTCTTCTTTCTTGCTTCTGGCAGTGGGCGCCTTGGTGCCACGTCGGTAGAAGATCAGGCCGGACCTACGAGCAGTGCAACGATTCAGTCGGCCGTTCCGTAAGTATTCAAGAAATAAGCTTCGTTGCCAAAAAAGCAGTTGCGAACTGTGTATGCCCACGTGGGGGGAAATAAACTAAGTTACTCTCTGGACACAAGCAAGGGACCAGTCCATCATTTGCATTCAAAGACCCAAGGGCTGCAGTGGAGGATTCAATATTTACAAAAGAAATTATTTAATAAATACGCACTGTTATCCATTTATTATTCCAAAGTAAATTGTAGATATTACAGGCAGTAAAAATTCGAGATTAATGAAACAAAGGTATTAATGACATTCCCGTCCAAAGAAAATCCGTCACTACCCGGAGGAAAACCGGAGAAAAACCCGGACGAGAATGAGGCTACAGAATAATGTACATAAGCGAAGTGTCGAGGTTGCGTACAGATAGAAATAAACTATTAAACCAAAAAGAACGAAATCAGCATGCATGAAAAAGGAGATTATACTACTCGAAAAAAAAAATATTGTACTCGAATTGGGACCATAAAGAAATCGACAAACTTCGATGTTTTTAAAGATTAAGTTTGTTTCACATGAAACACCAGTTACACAATATTATAAGAATTCGTCGAAGCAGATTACATGAATGCTTCACAGATAGAAATGGTGAGCGAGCCGGGAATCGAACCCTTGTCGTCGATTTGAGCCCCACGTCGTCTCCCAAAGCAAGAAGCCATTTCACTTCCCTCTGTAGAACCGAGAAGCATTTGGAAGATGAGACATAAAAGAAAACAAATAAGAGTATAGTATTCGTAAATGGAAATGTTATCGAGACTAATTATTCGAGCAATTCTTAATTAGTACATCAATCAAAAACTCTATCTTGTACATTATCAGTAACCCAGGCTCGTACGGAACTTTTAATGTAATGGATACATTTTTCAGTTGTTCTACAGGCAATAAGCTACAGAGGCTTATCTACATGGAGAGATAGGAGTTAGGTGGTGGAGACTATTGTTAGAATTTGGGCCGGTTAGCTGTGTTTACCAATAACTCGGCCCACGTGGAGATGTTACAGATAGTAATAGTTAAGACTTATTGATGCTAGTAGTACGAAAGTAGGAGGTGGCTTCGCTTTTCGATCGTCACAGACACAAAAACCGGGACATTGAAGTAAAAAGCTAACAAAAACTTTTTCTGACCCCGACGGGAATCGAACCCGAAGCGTGTAGGTGACGAGCCAAGCCGCTAGTCCCGGAGCCACCGAAGGGGTCAGGTTGCGACTCACCTGGCGCCGCGCAAAGTTTTATGCGTGGTGGTCGTGACCACATCGGAATAGTCGAAAGGGCTGGGAATCACAGCTGCCGCCACCAGTCCAGAGATATGAGCCATATCGGCCAGCAGCACGGCGCCCACGTCGTCGCTGATCTGGAAAGGCAGGTCCCCTTTTACCACAACGGCTCCGTCGAGACGGTTCAGGAATACTCCCGAGTCCGGACAAAAAATTTGGATTCACCACGGTTTGACGTGAACGGCGAAGAGCCCGAAGTCAAACCCGGGACTCCTATATTGATCGCAGGGGTGTTCCCACTACACTACCTGTGTGTCTAAACAATATAGAAGTCCCGGGTTTGACTCCAGTCTCTTCGCCATTTGCGCCTCACCGAAATTTGTTACCACGGTTTCATTCGCAGGCAATTGTTAAGACACAACAAGACGAGTGCGACAATGTTTCAAAATTTTAATTCGAAGTCGGATTAGAAACAAACATTATAGGAATTATTTGTAATGATACTAAAACGAAAACTACATACTAATATTAAAATTAAGAGATTTCGTCGTAGCGTCTGGCCATCTAAAACCTCGTGCCACTATATGGCTTAAATATTCTTGTAGCTAGAAATATGCACCGGTGTAACAGGATCCAATGGCGTCCAGGATTCGGCTCAGTTCCATCGAAGTAATGACGCCAACGCAACGACGCGATTCATACTGAGCTACAACGTGAAGAGGAATCGGAAAGACTTTGTTTTCATTTCTCAAACCCTTGTTAGTTTGTCTTAATAGCTTCGGCATCAAAACAGTGCAATGGATAGGAGTGTGAGAGACGACAGCGTTGTACACGAAATCCTGTTTCTGAGCTTCGGGAAATTTAACGAGAGAAAAAATCATAACGGAAACGCATTTTGTTTATTAGTGTATTGCATATTAGTCCCAGTGAATTACGCGGTCTTAGACAGTTTGTAACTACTCTCTTGACAATAAATTATTTATATATTTATTTATCGTCATCCAATTGGCTTCATGTTGGTATACCGCTTATGCACAGCGTAGCCAACACATTTACTTCTCCATCGTCCATAAGCGTAATGATAAGGGAACCTCGCGTTCTGTTGGCAAGACATTCGAACTTGAATCCATTGCCAACCTCGGACACCAATTCAATTGACTTGCTCCTGTGGCGCTATTGTATTCTTCCTTCATCGAGCAAAGTGTGGAACGAATATTACTTTGTGTCATAGTTTATTGTGACATCAACTTCTATTTCTTGACAGCAAATAGTCGCTTATGTGACTACTACTAATATTTATTGGATACAACTTGAATTTGAAGAAGTTGGTAATTCGTGTTAGACGGCCATATTGTATAATTTTCGGCAAAGTTACATGGCTTGGAGTATGTGTCACAGCCTGCACGGCTTGAGAAGAGATCTGATGACCAAGACATACTTTAAGGTTGGAATGTCTGACCATTGGAGTAAGCATTTCAAATGTACGTACACGATTCATTAACGGCTAGATATTAATTAATATTTCCTATAATGTACATCGGAATCACAATCTCTGTAACGAGCAGCATCGGTAGAGAGCATTCTTACTTGTACTAACGTATAATCGTAATTTCAAGGATATTCTTACAATCGCAAGAGAATTCAAAGCGTATTTCATCCGACTGACGCCGGGAAAATTTGCAAGTTTCATAGGGCAAATGAGTGTGTTTCCAATCCTTTCGATTTCATACGCCGAAAGATCGAACCAGACTGAAAAATCGATTGTTTGGAATTAATCGCTTTCTCCGACTAAATGGACCCAACAGCGACATGAGTCCTGACCACATACTCTGCCCGTAGTAGCATCAAATATTTTACACATTTGTTTCCCTATATACTCAACAAATAAGCTGACTTTTCTCCTCTTGATGAGAGGTTCACAAAGTCGCAGCAAAATATCCCGATTTTTCATCTGATGAGACCTATCTTCTCGCACCACAACCGAGATTTCCGATAGGGCGAGCTCACTGCTCCTCATATACAAGAATCGGTGCTAACTGGATTTCTTCGTTTTATCGGCCCAACTTTATTAATTTCCTATTCATTCATCGGTCAAAAGAATCGATCATCCAATTCATATGACATTTCGTGTTTAATTAAATTTTACTAACGAAGTTTCATTAGAGACACGATGTATATCGCTATCATTACACTCTTCGCTAAATGAACTGAAATTTTGCCAGTTACGAAAAACAATGAAAAAATTTAACGGATAAAAAATAATGTTTGAGAAGTACTTTTCCCCAAAACGTTTCATATATCGATGATAGTATATTGTGGGAATAAAACAAAGCAGTATTATTGACTTTAAAATGTCTTAAGTTAACAAAAATTAAAAAAATTAGTGCTAGTCAATATAAAATGGACTCAACAGATTGGAAATTAAACGGACATTGAAGTATATACATTAGTTTGAGAAAGTTTCAGAATATTTTTTTGTACTGCGCATATAGACTCAATTTTAGTAAAACGTTTTGACTAAATTATGTTTATTATGGAAAAAATTGAATGCATCAGCTCTACCATCGAAATGAACAGAAAAAAAGGCTTCTAGTCAATTCTTGATCGTCACAAAGTTCAATCGCTCATTGAGAATACTTACCTCTCTAAACCGCTTGTAATCCAGAAGGCGAGGGTAGGCTGACGTCCCAGCAATAATCACTCTGGGTCGGAAAAGCTGCGCCGTCTGGTGCAAACGGTCGTAATCGATGATTCCAGAAGCGACGTCCAAGCGATACGGCATCGATTCGAAATACACTGAAGTGGCCGATACACGCTTCGTGTCAGTCATGAAGCCGTGAGTCAAACTGAAAAGCACCAACCTTCAAATACCCTCCTACTACAAGAGAAACTCAAACGACGGACATGTAATGCATAATTTCTCATAGCTCCCGAACATGCAACACGCGCAGCTCATCATGGTACTGACACGTGGGTATGGATCATGTGAATCAGCAGGGACGTAGCTGGTGCTCAGTTGGCTTTTCTGCCCACTGAAAAGAAACCCAGCTTTGCGAGGGCATGCGAAACAAGCAGAAGGCTATGAGAAATTTCGCGCTCAGAGGCTTCGAACGTCACTGCCGGTTCTCCATTCTTAAGGAACAATCATTCACAGAAACATCGATGTAGTATGTGCACCTTTCATTTCGCATGAACGTGTATTCAATGCCATCGGCAGGAGAAACGCTACACCAGCAAGAGTCACCTCCATTGTTAGTATTGTGCTTATGAATTTCTCATCAGACCCGAAAATACAACCACTTAGGAGTGGATCACGTGATTAACAACGCTTTCTAATAGGACACCACTAGCACTCAAATGGATTCTCCCTCCCTTCTCGAGTCGGGGAGCACGTGTGACACAAGCAATGGGCTATGAGAAATAAGGCACTCGCAGTACTCGGACGTCTCTGTGGACAAGACTCTACCTTCACACGAACATTCACACTTACTGGCCACCGTGTGGAAGATCCAAGCCCATGATGCGATCGTGGGGGCGCATGAGCGCCGTGTAGGCCGCGAAGTTGGCAGGGGACCCAGAGAGAGGTTGGACATTCACACCCCACAGATCGGGGCTCAAGGCGAACGCGTCCAGCGCTCTCTGTTGGCACAAGCGCTCCACCTTGTCGACCACTTCGGTTCCTCCATAGTACCTGCACACATGGTTCTTCATTCATCCTCCTTCAAACGAAGTCAATACATTTCAATAGTATGGCTTGAGTCTAACCACCAAATAAAACTTTATAATAATAATAATTATTATTATTATGTCAAGTGTACTAAAATTGGTATACAATTGAAATTATCTGCTCAGACAGATAATTGTTCTGCGAAGGATTTTGAGTTGATAAAAGTTACGTCCACTCGTGAGACGCGTTGTGAGGCAAAGAGGATTAAAACCACAACAGACGATGTGACTACGGAACTATTAATTCTACAAGTAAATTTAGTGAGGTAATGTTGAACGCAGACTGAGAGGCTTTGAGCATCCGCGCATGCGCTGACGTGTCGATGACGACTCAACGGAGACGGAGTCACGCCGCTCGCTTCTCTTCTCTCTGCACGTATCGCTAATCGTCGCTCCAATATAATCGTACCCTTACTCGGTTCTCGCTCTCACCGCTTCAAGAAGCTCACGCAGCTATTGTAGAAATGTAAATTAATCAGTGATTTTGAGAAATATTAGAAATGAAGTAAGGAAAATCATTTCAAACTGCAAGAAATTCGTGCGACCCCTCCCCCCATTTCCCCGGACAATCGATGTTCTACTGTATAACAGAACTGATACCTGTTACGCGGATCACAGCTTGTGGTTCCGGCTGGAATAACCAGAGCATTAAAAATGTTCACTATTACAGCCGTGAATGTTATAAAAACACAGACATTTTATACATGGATATTTTAATATTTATTTGAACAATAGTTAACTATTGAAACATAGTAACACTATGTAATTCATCAATCCTATGACATACAGTATACAGATTATCGAAAACCTTTGCTAAGTCTAGAAAAGTTATAATTAGAGGTTTACTTTTGTCCAATTTATCATAAATTATCTTTTTTAACAAAACTTAAAGCATCAGTGGCTCCTATTTTTGATAAAACCAAATTGTTGTGGGGTCTTATTGTCATTTTTCACTCATAAATTATTTTTTCCAGAATTTTCGCGATATTTGATATTAATAATAATAATAAATTTATTGTCAAAAAACAGTACAAACTGCGTATGACCACGTGGAGGGAAAAAAAAACTAATTTACATTATTAATGACATGGATCTATAATTTGACACATCATGTTAATTAGCTGTTTTAAAAATTGGGACCACATCTGCCTTTTCAAGTGTGTCACACGTAGTAGCCTGTTTAATACATCAGCTCAACATGTAAACAAATGGATCAACAATATTGTCTTAACACTACTATTGTTTATTCCTCCACTTATATCTTTTATATGCTTTATTATTCTCCTAATTTCTACAGACTTTAGTAGGTTTCATAAAAATAGAGTTCATATTTGATTTTGGTAAATTTAGTTTGTTGTTAATGGGCTGCAAACATTTTTTTACTTAATTTAGCTCCAATATTATGGAAATACGCGTTCATATAATTTGTGATTTTTTTAGATTTACGTAAGGTTTTTTGTTTCTTGTTTCTGTCCAATTTTTTGTTACATAATTCCATAAGAATTTAGGGTTATCCCAATGTAAATTAATTTAATTTGCTTGAAATTTAATTTTGCCATCCTTTATTACTTAATCTAAGATTTTTATGTAGTTTTTATATTCTCTTTTAAGTGCTTCGTTGTTTGGATTTTCTTTCCACATCATATACAAATTTTCTTTGTTTTTGCAAGAAATTATGATCCCACTTGTTATCCAAGTTGTCCCGGGTTTAGTTTTCTTTTTCTTTGGTTTTTTATTTATAATAGACATATTTATACATATTTGTATTTCACTAACTAATGACTCAATTGCAGCATTTGCATTAGTCTCAGATATGAGAGTGTTCCAGTACTTCTGACAGGCTATGTTTTTTTAATTTGCTTTTAATTACTTTATGTTACAACCTATATCTTCAGTTTTTTTCTTTTTATAAACATTGATAGTACAATTTTAAAAGTGGATAGTGGTCAGTTACTGATTGCAGTAGTTTGAAAGATTTAATATTGATTGTGTTTTTTTGTCTTGTAAAGATATTATCGATAAATGAGCTGGTGAGAATCAGTGGTGTCAGGGAATGTTTCCTTGACTTGAGATCTTTAGGGGTTTATTAGACACACTATACAAAATCTCATTACATTGTAAAACAAAAAGAACTGACTATTTGTGTACTTAAATTATTGCTCTTTTTTGACATGTAAGCTTTATAAAACTAATATTAAGAAAAAAATATATAAAGGGCTTAAATGATTTGCACTACCATCAACCTCAAGGGAACTAAGAATGAAATAAAATGAATGACTTAAAGATTTCAGATAATTCATCCCGACTTCATTCAGGATTTTTATATTCATCCATTATAAGGTCTTAATGTGTTGAAAACATATCTTCAGAAATTACAGGTAAATTCTGCTCTACCTTACACTTTTCCATATCTAAGGAATACATCTTTCTAATATTTAGAGAATCAGACCTTTGGTATCCGTTGTACTTCCTCGTGTACTGAGTCTGATAAGAGGGAAATTGTTTGAACTTGGTTCCTTTTGAATTTTAGTATAAATGTGTACATAGATACTTCTTTGGTTGTATTTATGTAATGATTTTAATATTACACACGTTATATGTTGGGTAGCTGATTATTGACTATAATAGGTCCCTTTGATTCTAACACATTGTTCTGCTACTAAATGAGAGATGTTTTTAGTTGTGTCCAGTAATTTTGCAGCAAGGTATGAAGTTATATGTGGCATATATGTTTATTACATAGGAGTCTTGTCTTGTAACTTTCTCTTTACAATATGTGATTGGTTGGGTGATGTGTGTGTCCATTTCACGGAGTGTTAAGTGGTATTTTTATCTGAATGTTGGTAGCTGGAGAGAATGTGTGTGACTGTATAAAGTTTACAAAGGAATGTAGTTTTCTTCCCTAATGTTATTAGATTTCTTATATAATTTATCGTGTTGTCTTGTACCTTGTTTCTAGTCGAGTTTCTTGAAGTATCATCTGAGCTAAATGCTGAACGAAGGAAAGGAGGAAAATACGTTGCCTCGTCAAAGCGTAAAATAAACTTACAACACAGGTCTCACTATTTACGTAGTGCATGGATGATGCAATACGGTTTGAAGTATTGTTTAGTTTTCGTACATTCGCTCTCTTCAATAATTTGAAGCTGAAGTACAAAATTCTGGAAACTGGAGAAGGACAAAAACTTAAAAGAATTTAGTGTTAAAATATATTATAGCAAACTATTGACAAAATGCGTTTCATTTTGTATTGCAGTAAAAAATGCCCCGAATACTTTAAACAACATAATAAAAAAAAATTGCTTCAATATTTTAATTACAAAGCGATAGAATAGAATATTCCTTAGCAAATAAAGAGTAGACTATTCGTATTTTGTTGTAATAGAATAAGGAGGTGATATCACGGCACGCAATGTGAAAATTACAGCAGCAGTCGCTTACCTATTTACTACAGCAACAACTAGAGGCCGAGTCCACTGGATAGGTTTGACATTCCTTATGATTGTCCTATGTGTGGGTGTAAAGTTGATGTCGAAAATTGGCAAACTTTTTGATTATTTTTCAGTGTATTCCAATGTGCGATCGTCGCTAATATTTTGACAGGAGACACACTTGTCAATATGTTTCAGAATTCGAATAGGACCACTTTCAGCCTGCTAGAATACCAATGTCGCTTTGAAATATATGAGTACAATAATACAAACAAATTGATTAAATTATTATCTTCCAATTAGATCCCTTGAAAATGGCAATTAATAAGTAGGAAATGTACAATTTTTTTTTTCTTTTATTTGCCCTTATGTGTTACAAGCTTCATTTTCTGCATGCTGTGCTTGGTCTTTTTTGTTTTCAGTTTGGTCTTGCAGTTGCATTGGTTTGTGAGCTGGAACTGTTACTTGTCCGATCTATTTCTATTTCCGCGATGGACGATGAAGACACAGACAACCAGCTCTTCAAACACAGTTGCAGTCGTTTTCTTCGCGATCTGTTCGATGCATTGGGTGTCTCTCCCCCTTCGAGGTCCAATAGTTCCCGCAACTGTCCCATAACCTCTAATCCTCTCTCTCTGGAGGGCACTGCTAAATATTTCACGATGTGCAGAAGTTGGAAACGTAGATAGTATTGTTCAGGCTCCGAGACGTCGGACACAAGTGTTATTTCGGACAGATACGAGGAATCGTAGGTCAGTGAAGGTATTTCTGAATTTAACGTACACGATGAATGTGACTGGTCCTGTACTGCACACGAATTCCATGTAGATGCTTGGGACATCGATGAAGACCATTCATGTTGGATCTCGCGAGTGTTCCATAAAGATGGTTCTGAATTTAATGTAGACTGTATCTGTCGAGACCTATCGCTCCATCCGTAGTGTTCTGGACGGCTGGATGTCCAGCTCGAAGGGGGAGACCTAGACATGGTAGCTGGAGTTTCCCATCAGATGTTCGATGGGAATCGGTCAGTGGCTCTCGTGGGCTGAGCCCTGGGCAGTTTCTAGGTTTCAGTCTTTACAACAAAAGCATTATTCTAACAATGAAATACATTCTTGTCCATTTTCATTGTTTTGTAATAAGAGCTCATTCTTCTTCTTCAGGAGTCTGCAGGTGGCGATCACATTTTTTCTTATCACCTTTCTTATAAATTGGGCACAATATTCCTCACAACCATTCTTTGGGAATATCTTCTTTTTCCCATATCTTATGCTTTAGTTTATGAATACTTTCAACTAATGTACTTCCTCCACTTTTTAATAGTTCTGCTGGAACTGGTCGCTTTGTTATTTCTCAGTTTTTTAATGGCATTTTTAACTTCTGTTATACTTGGTGGTTCTAATTCTATGCCACATCCACTGTTTTGAAAGTGTCGTGATCAATACACTCACAGTTGAGAAGATCACTGAAGTAAGATTCCCATCTTTGAAGCACAATCTTGTTTTCTGATAATAAGTTTCCATTAGTGTCTTTACATACCATTATTTGATTTAATAGGAGTTTGTTGAAAGATTTGGTGTCTTTATAAAATTTTCTTACGTCATTCTTTTTCTTTGCTTTTTCTATATCACTCACTTTTCCATTCAACCATTCTTTCTTTTTCTTCCTATAAAGTGTTCTTGCTTTTTTTTCTCTCAACTGTGAGTAATTTTTGTAGTTTGCTCTGGTATTTCTGTTTTAATTTATTTCTCGCTTTAATTTTTCATTTCTGAGATCTTCACCCAATCATCATCCGACCATTCTTTCCTTAGAGGTCTCAATGCTGTTCCAATAGTTTCTTCTGCGGTTTCCAATATACATGATTTCTCATATAGTCAGCTGTCTCAAAAACTGCCGGTTCTATCACCTTGGTGTGCTGTTGCCGGGCAAACCTGAGTATTCATATTCTTTACACATATTAAACTCTTACTTGTAGCATTGAATTCTGCTGCAAAATTCATAATGATACAAGGAAAACTAGAGATGGAACTGAACTGAAAGAACAACTCTTGGGGCAGCACACTTAGCAGTTTTATTCGCATTTTAGTTACTTAACAGCTCTGTTAACCACAAAAATTTTTAAAAGAGGATCAATGTGTAATCGATAACATCATATGGTTGACAAAAATTAAGAAAAATATTTTCCTGTGGAAGGATTTGGTTCACAGACTTTGTGCACAGCTTTACACTCTTTCACAAGCTTTACCTCTTTTTTGTTGTTGTTTTTTAGATTAAAGGTCAAGTATAATGTATAAACTTTAAATTTGAAACAATCCAAATTGAATACTTTTTCATTCACTTTAATAAAACTGTTTTACATAAAGCAAATAAAGGATCAAATCTCTTCAAAAACATTATTACTTCCTGAATATTACAAAAAACAACAACAAAAAAACACACAATTTAAAAAAATCTATTTTTATAATATAATAAACATTCACCAATATCACTATACTTTCCCTAATAATACATAATTAAAACCAATCAGATCTTGTATTACAATTGATATTTAATTCTAATATTTGAATTAAAATTTTAGTTTGCATTTCGATCACAGGAAAGTAAAGGTTTTTTTTTTTTCACTTTGAACATTATCTCATCCTATCTTATATCACACCATTTCCAGCCTATATAAGTATCACACCATTTCCAGCTATTTTGAGTAGATGCCCCCAAAACTACTCTTTACTTCGGATATTATACATATCAGTCATTAACAGTCTTTAATACTTTCTCACCCGAAAAAAATTGATTGCCAAAGAAGATGTAAGAAAATAAAATGTGGGGAAGTATGAAAGCAGTTCTGAAATCTTGCCGAAAGGTCATTGCCTGCGTTCAATTGAACATTTGACTAGAAATAACGTATTTACCCAATATTAACAAACAAACTTATGTAGAATACTTCCAATCGAGGACAATTGAGACTTTAAACCAAATCATTCATCCGTTACATGTACTCAATTCATTCTAATTTTGACAGTACACTGAAATTAGTTTATGTCAATTCAGTAAGGTTGTTTTCTATGACCACAAAACACAAAACTTTTCCTGTGAATGATATCTTGTGAATGCAAGTTTTCAGAATCATATTTCTAAAATCAGAAAATACACTAAAACGAAAATAATATGTCTCCATAGACAGATAAAACTTTATTGTTTCACAAAGTCTACTCTACACAAACTTTTCCCCAGGAACTAATATCAAAACCGAGATAAAAAGATAAATAAAAAAGGAAGTAGAAACGGTTTGTTTTTCAATACATACAAAAATATGATAGAAGTAGAAACGGTTTATTTTTCAAAGTCCACGTTACTTCATAATCACACTAGTATCTCAAAAACATACAACGTCTACAATGTCGTCATAAAAAATAGAGCAAGAAATGATGGCATAAGGTAATAGAAAAATGTTCAATACTACTTGCACTGAAAAGTAACAAACATTGGAATAATAAACATTTCATCAATATCAAATCTCAAATAACAAAATGTAAAAATAAAACTACTTTAGTAATTAATGGGATGACTTACAAACAGTCCATAAAAAATATGATAGAAAAGTGAGCGTTAAGTATAGTAAATGAATGAACAGAAGTTGCATTCACAATCAATATAGCAACTTAAACATTATAAATCATTGATTATGGCAGATTTTTGATATGCATTTGTTTATAATGTTTAACAGTCTTTCTCTGCTGAAGAATTTCTCCTTTGACACAGCTTGCGCATCAGACATATTCATTTCCGCAACACAAATGTTAAGTACAGTGCAGTACGAATAATATAAACATTACCAAACACACAACTCTGGGTTACATAGTCCAATATTACAATAGAAATAAGACATACATTAAAATTTGCACACTCAAAAAAGAATTAGTTAGCATACAAACATAGAAATTTTTTAGACAGGTAAGTAGATTATTGTACAAACACTAATACTTTGAATCATACTTTTTAGAAAGTAACATTCTCCGAAACAATAACTCACATGACAGTACACCAACTTTTGGGCAAGTTGGAGATGACATTTTTATTTTCTGATGCCAACACATTCTGATCTTTAATACCTGAACCATAATCAATTTTACATTCTTCATCCTCTCCATTATTGCCATTAACACTTTCTTGATCAACCTTTGGACTCTCTATTATACGATCACTGATGTTATTTTTCAATAACTGTAAGGGAGAGGAAACCATCGAAAAAATGGTAGAATTTTGAGAACCGTCAATCTGTTGCTTTTTGCTCAATGTTGTGCAATCTATTTCAAAAGCTTTTCATTTGAATGAAGAAAATAAAGTTTCCGAGGCTCACATTGAGTGATCAGAGTCAACATCACTGTCAGAAACGCCAACTTTATGAGGAGTACTAGAACGACTCCCAGTGTCTGACCAAATCTCAGGTGCAACAGGTCTTCTGGCCAACATAGACATTATTTTACCTCCCTAAGACATTCGGACGCGAGATGGAACATAACTATTTTCAGAATCACCTTCAAATTTTTGAGTAGCATTATCCTCCACTTTCTCCAAGAGCAAATCTTCATCAGATGCATCAAGTTTTTTACCCACCTCTTTGTAGGGAACAGTAGCATCACAAAAATAAATAACAAGAGCACCTCCCTCATTGACATCGCCTTCCTTAGAATTCACCTTAGAGGCAGAGGCAGGCAGATATGGTTCAGAATCTGTCATCAACTTTCAAAGATCCAGACTTCATCAAAATATTTTGTTCCAGCACAGTTGTATGGAACTTTCGAATTAAGATTTTCTTGTAACAACCATTTGAAGGTATCGACGGTCTTACGTGTAGCCAGTAGTCAAGAGAACCCCTTCCGCAAGTGAACATGAACACCTCGCGTTTGGCGGCACTCAACGTGAAAATGCCATGTGACTGTAAAGTACGCTTGTATTAAAATGTTCTTGCGAAGAAAAGAGACCATATTATATCACATTTTCAACCCAAAATACATCCAATACTGAGAATTTCACCGAGATTGTTAAAGTCGTTCTCGAATTTTTTTTGAAAAATACTTAGGTACATCCAATTATTGTTCGCTTAATAGTACAGGATAAATAGTAAAATTACAAAAACTCTACAATATAAAATACAAAAACAAATTGACGAAACGTTTAACCGAAAAACATTGATGGAAATTTATTCTAGCTGGTTTTGGACACGTATAAATTTTAGAAATACACTTTTTATTCACTCAAAGGTTTCTATGAAGTGTGATGGGAATCGGTAATTTTGCAAACATTAATTCTGTAGTCAGTAATAGAACCAATACGTAGTAGAATTATATAATATAATAATTTAACCGAATAACACCTTGGAAATGTATATCAAGAATTAACATTGTTGGGGGTATATATCACTTTCTGAGTTATATAGTTTTATCTCAGTACCAGAAAAATGAGCCGTCACTCAGTTCCGTGAGATTATTGTTTACTTTTTTGAAGTGGGGCTTACCTAAAAGAAAATGAATTTCTGTAATCCTTCCACCCGACCTGTGGGGTTTCCTCGCTGCGGGATTTTCGCGTGACACTGTGTAGACGCGCGCCTAGCGGTCTAACGTAAGGTCCGCGCATGCGCAGACGCGTGCTTTTCAAGAACCAATGGAAACACCGAAGTGATCCAGTGCAGATCTCAAATCATTCTAAAGAGATATTAGTGTTCCGTTCAACGCCAGACTTAACTCTGCCTTAAAATATACATTTTCGATATTTTCGTTAGTGTTTAGAGGTACAACGAATCGTCTTGATTTTTGATCCTGGGGTGCGATGAGTGACTGACACAAAAAAGCAAATAATCGGATAATTAAATAAATATTTATGAATAACTAAACTATATTAATAATTTCCCACACTGGGACTACCTGGTAAGTGTTATTCACTCGGAAAGGTAAAAACACGTAAATCTTACTAAAAAATTAATAATGACCACGAAATGATTCTATGTAGTGTGACATTTATTCTCGTTACGAGTAATTTCTTTACAGGAATCTTCGTTAGTATACTCGACGTCACGTTTCTTCGCTTCGAGAATCGTAAACGGAAACTTTTGTAACTACTCTCTTGACAATATATTTTTTATTTATTTATTGACAGTCTAATCGACTTGATGTTGGTATAGCGGTTGTGCACAGAGTAGCCAACACGTTTACTTTGCCATCGTCCATAAGAGTAATGATATTCGTACCTCGCGTTATGTTGGCAAGACATCCGAAATTCTCCAAACTTAAATCCATCGCCAATATCGGCCATCAATTCAATTCCGTGCTCTTGTGGCGCTATTGTATTCTTTCTTCATCGAGCGTGTTGAACAAATATTACCTTGTGTCTTAGTTTATTGTGTTATCTTGTATTTCTTTACAGCAAATAGTCGCTTTTGTGAGAACTATACATATTTATTTGAACATAACTTGAATTTGTAGAAGTTGGCAATTCGTGTTACGCAGCCATATTGACAAAGTTACATGACTTGGAGTATACCATTTCAGACTACTTTCAAAATAACACATCATGATTATTCAAATATAGAAGTGAAAAATTTTTATAATATGGTTGCATGTTTCAACATGGACGTCGAAATTATTGCTGGAAGATAGTGAAATCGCAGGAAAATTCGGAATTTGATCCTTTGTTTGCAAAGCTGTCAAATAACCAGCCCTGCAATTCCAAACCGACATTTCTACACAAGGGATCGAAATTTGTATCTATAATACAGTTCCCCGGATTAATATTAGAATCATAGGATAAAAATCATCTTATGTCAAGGGGGTGTCTGGATTAATTCTTGGGAAGCCATACACGGGAACAGATACCCCCCCCCCCAAGGATTTGTCGAAAAATTTGAAAATATTAGATAAAGAATATAGGCATTTAAGGTCAAAACATCGAAATCAACCAAAAATAAGAAAAGTAATGATTATATCAAAGTTAAGGAATTTATTGAAAAAACATTCACATAATATGTTTCATTTGTAATAGCTAAAGCGACACGTGATGAAACCATAGAGACAAGAATCTTCATAAACTTTCTTTGTTTGCCTGAGGGTAGCTACAGTCGTAGTGTTAAACAGCATAATTTTCACATACCACAGCAGCAGCTACTGCGAATACTCTTACAACTTCATTCACGATTCAGTTCACTTACAAAAATTAATTGACTTCTTTTCACACATAAACTGGTGAAAACACTTAGTGACTAGTTTAAAAAAACAACCTACCGATCACTAAATGCACCTTACAGTATGCGAGGCGAACGCGTCCAGACCACAGCAGTGGAAAAACACTTACCTTTGACCAGGATATCCTTCGCTGTACTTATTGTTGAGACAAGAACCCAGAACTTCCAACGCTGCTCGACTGCAAAAATTCTGCACAAGGAAAGACCAATGAGAAGCTGAAAGGCAGCCCACAACCTCGCTAACACGATCAAAAATTATGATAGAACGAAGGAAATGAACCTTGACAGGAACAGAGAGCGAAGAAAAAAACAAATACTTCATTTCCTTTGTACACCCACTATTTCTATGTAGATGTAGACCAAAATGTAGTAATACTGATGCCTCCGGGGCAGTTAAGCGGAACTAAAAGTTATTGACTGCCAAATTTTGACTCGTTAATTTATTATTCATTAAAAATGCAACTTCACTTCTTTCAACTCAAAGAGGTGGAATGGATAACTACGCGAACATCAAATATATGCGTCGTCCAGGACTCGAACACGGGACTCCCGCTCTGTCCACTGCACCACCCGCCTCGACTCCCCAAGCCCGCACGCAACATCCACCTAACCTAACCTAACCTAACCTAACATTCCACCAAGTTCCCTTCGCGACGAGGAACCCGGAAATATATCTCTTTCACAATTTCTACTTCCATAAATTGTTTATCACGCTTTTCACCTGTATCCTTCCCTTCGAGTGAGAAAAGGGTGGAAAACGGAGAGAAGGAAACTACAGACCTTAATCGAGAAAGGAATTATAATGCGGAATTTCTTATATTTCCGAAAAATAATACGCGCAGTTTCTCATAGAAGGATAACATGCATCGCGGGACATAACTTCTTTCAGACTTGTTCTTAAGAAAATTCCTTTCACAGGGGTTAATTACAGACTCTACTTTAGTCTCACACCAATTTACAAGTTATTTCGTCACAAAAAAATGAACATCCTTGTTTGAAATGCTAGATCGAGTCCTTCCCACTAATGAAAATTCATCGCCACTGGGTAGAGAATGCTTCGAACTTTCATTTAAAACATGTTTTGGGTACTTAAGTCTAGTCGCTCTGACGCACATAATACCTTAATCAGTTGTTTTGTAAATACTAGAACAGTGGCATAATAAAGCACAAGATGAACTCCAGAATTAAATATTTGAAAGAATAAGGAAAAAATAAACATTTGATGGGAAATAGAAACTCATTTCAACTTCTATTAAAATCAATTCTTTTACACTGTACGAGCAATGGTGCAATAGATAGTTTTTAACCGCGGATTTGAAGAGATTTAATTTAATAATATATTCTAATGTACCCTGGCTGTAATTATTAATTGATATAACATAATTAAATTACACAGACACATTCATATTAAATAAAAAATAAGGATTCGGAACTCTGATGCAGATTATCACAATTTTATTTTGATTTCTCAAGTTAAACATATTGACACAGAATTAACAAGTACAAATATTTCTCCTCCTCATAGAACAATTAAAGAAACATTACTCTGTGGTATTACTGTTACAAACGTTCTTCTTATTCAATATCTTACGTGCATTTAACTTTCATAATACAACGAATTACTACTACTATTTAAATTTAATAACATAATATTGCACGTTATGAGCTCTATAAACAATTTAAACGCAAAAAAAAGCAGTTCATCGAAAATGATTCTCGAAGTTCTTCTCTCTTCTACAAAACAAATACATCACGAAATTCTTTATTTCGATGGGCCGTTGTCTTAGAACAGATACTTGTGCCTCATCGAATTACAAATATTGCAAGTCCCTATCATTTGATACCGCATCCACTAAGTTTCGTCTCACAGACATATACTCACAACCCATAGATCTTCATCGAAATCGTGTGTAGAAATAGCTCGTTCATCTTACAGCCTCCTCCGAAATATACGACTTCGTCGTATTCGCAGCTGATCGCCTAGTACCGCTCGTTCGCCTTTTGGCGGTTGCGACCTTGACCAAGCCGCCTGTCTTCATTGTTCGTTGGCCCGACGGTCCACCGTACGGTCTTACTGTTCGCGGCTTCTAGCCCGCGGCGAATTCTCATATTCAACAGCGTATGTATGCTTATAACTCACGTCGCGATTTAACTTTCGCGTTATACAGCCGGACATTCGGTGCTTCACTTGGAGCGCTTTTTACGTGACAGAAAATACTACGTACTCGAAAAAATATGTCAAACGTAATCTCGATCTACTTCGGAGAATTTGCTACGACTCCAAACAACTATGCCTATCTCGGACGATTACAAGTCGCGAAAGGCTCGGTAGATGGTGAACCATCTCCCCCGGACGGTTTTGATTGTAGTGAGAACGATACCCGGCAAATTGCCTCCCTTTCTCCTCTCGTCTCCCCGCTCCTAATGCTATCTAGATCATGCGCTAAGACAATAGTCAATCGAGTGATCACAAAAAGGTACGCGCGGCTAAATCCCAAAGGGTGTGTTTACCTTGATGTTTAGCTCCCGAGAATCATATCTACCCATCGCGCAGGGAAGAACGCGCTCCCACCTGGCGCTAAGTTTGAATTTCCTTTCTCCCTGGGTTCTATGTTCTAATTAAATCGGTTTTCACTGTAATTTTGTTTATGTCCATTTTAATAAATCCTCTAACCATTTATGGTCGTTAGAATATTTTAAGTCTTTAGGGAGGGAATTATATAAAACGACTAGATGAGTCTTCGCGACTTTGCTCACTGAATATTGTAATACATATGCAACTTTATTCTTTCTTACATACCCGTTCATGTCCAGTAAGATGTTATCCATTAATGTTGAAATTATTGGTATGTATCATCAATTCCTTATTTCCACTGATGTATTTCAGAACACGTTTTTATAAAACACCAATTTCGCCGTCATCACGTATTCAGAAACAACCTGAAGAGGGTCAGCAAGGAAAGAAATCAAAACCAAATTGGGCGATTGATTTTCTTCAAGAACATCGCACTTGCTATATTCATCATGTTGAGTATTTCTTTTAATTTTTTCCAAAAAAAATTTCTATGAACATGAACGGTTGGTAGTGATTAATGAATTACAGATCAAAAGTGTGAGAACTGAAAATGTCACGGTCGTTAAAATTGTAAAAATCGCTCATTGATAAATTTACTATTCTAAATTATTATTTGTTATTTTATTATCAATTAAATTAACTTTTATGTACTATGGAATCTTGGCAACTTTCAATTCATTTTCATTTTGTATTCCGAGTACAACAAAAGGGAGTCACAGGCAGGTCGGCGTTGGATCTGCAACCACAGATTGCACAAGAGCAGAGCACTTGAACCTCTCCACAACTCAACCGGACGTCGCAACATTGTATTTAGACCGATATCTGGTGGCGAGAGACTAAACTAACGTTTTCCGGGCAAGCTGGTCTCAGCGCTCTCGCCTACATCTCAGGTGGGAGTGAAGCTAGAGCTGAAGATTGATTCTTCGTAGGTGCTGCTCGTGACTTGTATGCATCCGTAACTCGAAATAATGAGGCATCGCTCTGTTGTTGAATATTAAAGTCGAAGTGGACGTATATTCTGGTTTCCCATAAATCCAAGTGTACGAAATTTGTGAAGAAATAAATGTAAGATAAACAAGCAAGTGACTGAGAACATGGACATACTTTCGCAAAAATTACGGATAATTCCGAGATGTAATATCCCAGCCTTTGACATCGCTCATCCCTCTATCACAGGATGGGTTATTTCCTTTAGAATTTGGAATACGTCCAAGAGAGTTCAAATCACTGTATTATCTCAAACTTTCCGTCAATATACTTCAGTTGCTCGACACTCCCCGTTAGTCACGGCAGATGGCGCCTAACTGATCGACGCAGGAGAGCTGTCTAAGACCAGATTGCATCGGTATTTGCGAAACACTGCTGTCATCTAGCGGTAGAGCGCCGATAAGAATAGTAAATCTTATAAAAGGAGAGGAAATAGTGCCTTCAGAACGTCGTCACTGCACTGCTCTGAGTCCAGATTCGCTGCAGATGCTAATCGCGCTTGGTTTCGAGCCAACTATCATTCAATGCTTGAATTCCCAGCCTTCCGTTATTTTACAGACGAGCTCGTCCTGAGGTACACTCCACGAATTTGCCATCAATCCACGAGTTCTCTAAATAAGGTTAATTATTATGTTCGTTGCCTCGTGACATATCTAAGCAGAGACCTAGTCGCTGTACCAATAATCCTCCGAGTTTTAAATCAAGATAAACAAAACTGTATAATCATGTTACGTCGAATGAAAATGGGAGACGGGACCGGGATTCGAACCCGGGACCGTGAGCTCTACGCGCTCATGCGCCTACCAACTGCGCCATCCCGTTCGCCTCTCGGGCCCGTCTACCATTCTCATTCAACTTGTGAAACCCAAAGACCTCTGAGGTGGTCTCGTAGAGACTAGATTCCTCATCTGAGGCGACTCCCTTAGGAAGTACTTGATTTGGGTAGTATTTTCCATTTCTGGTTCACAAACATAGAAATCTCTTAGATTACGGTGAACCTCAGAGGTCTTTGGGTTTCACAAGTTGAATGAGAATGGTAGACGGGCCCGAGAGGCGAACGGGATGGCGCAGTTGGTAGGCGCATGAGCGCGTAGAGCTCAAGGTCCCGGGTTCGAATCCCGGTCCCGTCTCCCATTTTCATTCGACGTAACATGATTAATCTGTTACCTGGCGGTGAGGTTCACCGTAATCTAAGAGATTTCTATGTTTGAAAACAGTATAAGCTTCAAAGTACGTTATTTAATCCTGAAATTCCAACACTTCCCGGTAGAATTCGAAGGAATCAAGGAGAATCCATAAATATTTTATTTATACTCCAACCTAAGCATTCAGTTTTCAGAGCATGAATGACAGGCCTCCCTTACCCCTGAGTGGTGTAGGTCAGTGAAAGTGAATACCCCTCTCACCATTGGGGGGTTTGGAAGTTTGGTGGGGAAATACAGTGGATGTTTGGGAAGGGACACCACGAAGGATCGTGCTACAAGGAAACTTAGGGTCGTCTCCCGGTAGAATAAGTAAAGCAGGCAGACGACTGTCCACACATGAAGCAGGCCTTAAGCACAATATTATAGCGTTCCTTTCGCGAAAGAAGCACGATCCACAAATATGCTTCACTAACAAAAAGCAACGAGAAGAGACGAAATCAGTTATGGAGCAGGGCCAGGAATTACTTAGCTTGGACGATGCAGAGTCGATTTATTTTCACGAAAGGTGAGGGGTTGGGAAGAGTATGGAATCGAGCACGTGCCCAAAATCGATGAAGTTGTGGATACTAAGGTCGAAACATCCACCAAGGAATGAAATTTATCAACTGAAGAATCTTTCTCTCAGATCAACGAATGGTGTCTTGCTTATTCAAGACGTTCACGCGCAGAAGGGAAATTTAAAAAGTCGAATTCCACAATGAAGTAATTTCCAGCAAATCCAAGAAGCTCAGAAGTCACAGGAAACAGTCC
Organism: Laupala kohalensis; assembly: GCA_002313205.1. Taxonomy (NCBI): domain Eukaryota; kingdom Metazoa; phylum Arthropoda; class Insecta; order Orthoptera; family Trigonidiidae; genus Laupala; species Laupala kohalensis. The sequence continues at coordinate 183,260 of NNCF01128178.1, read as the reverse complement.
AGAAAAGAGGAAAAGGGTTTTTACCATCACGTATGCTTCCAGACTGATACCGAAAGTCATTTTGGAAGGCTTATATAAGTATAATAAAATTACACATAGTCCATAAAACGTCGTAAGTCTTTCATTACATACTAATAATGAAATTACGTTTTGTATCGGCTCACCTCAGATGCAATCAACTCCAGTCCCGAACACTGGCGACGTTTTTCTTCTTGCAGCAATTTCCACATTTCAGGATCATCCTGCTGGATGGTTTCCTTCCCACTCCACGCACTTGCGAAGCGAAGCTACAACAAACAAGGTTGACGGAAGTTCTCACTACTTGCTCGTCAGACGCTTTTAAATTATTTCCATATTTCGAAAAACATATCAAGATCTGGGATAGGTCTGTAATACATAAAAGAACAATGCCTAACGCGGAGATGCCCTTCGGAGCAATAACGGGCAGTAGAGCGCGGCGTGATCAGGTAGAGAGCATACCAAGGAAAAAGGCTGTAACAAGGGCGTATCAGGCGGGACGGAAGAGGTCGTACAATACATTTCAGAACGAGGCCTAATTTCAGATCGTGCTGAAGACCTCGGAGCACGCGACCGAATGCAACTTCCTTCGCGTGCTCCTTCTCCCGATACCTACGACAGTTCAATTAATGGCGGAGAGTTCAAACGCGCCTTCTACACAGCTTTTTGCATCATCTAAAAATGGGGACGACGCGAAGGCATTGGGAACGAATATGCTCGTACCAACATGCAGTGTTTCGTCGAAAATTAATAGCTTCGTGACAATTCGTTCTAAACGTGTTTCTGGTATTGTAATTAGAAAGCCAGTGTTCCGTAAAGAACTGCAAGTGAAACGGATTATCACGCACAAGAATTTCAAAATCGGTCGATTTGTTGAAGGGGAATAGAACATAATGACAGCAAATAATGATTTTAACGAAAGTGTGATTCCAGAGGAATGACATTGAAGTAAGGTTCTCGAAAATATTTATTTGAATTATTACATATTTTACGACTAGTTTCTGTACAATAAAAAAATATTGTCTCCCAGGCTGAACCAATAAAGACGTTTACCTCAATAAAGAATTTTGAATATCATGTAACACGAAATTTGTTTTCCTTTTTGTTGCGGGTTAAGCTCCCGCATTGTACCGCAATAGTCTCCGAGCTTGGCATCTGACTGGAACGCAATCTGTAACTTTGTTTGGAAGGAGACATGTACCTGAAGCACTCAAAGGGCCAAATAATTAATGCAGCGACATTGGTATCAGCTACAGACCTTAATTTAAGAGAGAACCGCCAAGGTCGGAAATATGCGAAATTTCTCATATTTCCAAAAAACACTACGCGCAGTTTCTCACAGAAGTTTGGATCAGCAGTAGTTGGTCACATCATTGGGACGTGTATCCCTCCTTTTCACCCTTCTCCACCAATAAAAGGAGTGCACCGAGTGGCAGCTGGCGCCAATGAGGCTATGAGAATTTGTGCGTAGTAAATATACCTGTTATGAGAAATGTCGTCCCCCCAGGGGACTTACATCTAGTATGTACGTGTTTGGCGAACACGAGGCCCCGAGCTGAGTCTGGCATTACTTCCACTTAATAGTGCGAAGCTCCTTCCTTTCTCCTTTCTGACCTTCCTTGGTCACCTCTTGTTCTTAACCCCCCGACGCTGTTAGTGTTAAGGTATCTTTCATTTTCCTCTTTCCACTTCTTCTTAAAAAAAATGTTTTTATTAAAGTCTTGAGATGTTGGGATTTGAGTTTTGAGTTGTAATTCAGGAGGATTTTTAGTGGGTATGGCTGAGTCATTCGGCGAGTCCCACACGCGGGGAGAGTCATGTTGACTCTCCCTAGAGCGTAACTGCATTTTCCCTACCTGAACAAGTATTAAGGGCTCTAATGACCTCGATGTTGACGAGCCCTAAAGCCCCACAAAAAAAAAATTGTCGTGGACACGACTGGCGGTTCTATCTTAATTAAGGTCTCTAGTATCAGCGTGACGCTCCGAAGCGCACAATGATGTCCACAGTCGAGTCCTGAAGAATAAAAAGAAACGCCTTTGACGTCCGACACCTCTGAGCGTGTTATTTCTCATAGTCCATTGTTTGTGTTGCATGTCTTCGCAAAACTCCAACTTCTTTTCCTAGACTCGAGAAAGGGAAGAGAAGCCATTTGAGTGTCAGAGACGCTGTTATTCGCATGGTAATACTATGGGGAATTGAGAATCATTTTCGGGAATTATGAGAAATTGCGCATTACATTTCCGTCGCGGGCGTTTTCCTATTATGAGGACACTACGAAACGTCTCTCGCTGGTGACGTCAGCGTAAAAGAGTCGATTAGCATAGCATTCCTCTGGTTCATGGAATCAGAGGACAAACGGCTCAGTTTTGCGATGAAGAATTGACCTTGGAAGACCATTTTATCGTCTACAATTCTTCGGCGTAAATAATCAACTTCGGAAAATAACAATTATTCACAGACAAAATAAAAATTCTCTTGAAAAGTTCGTCATCATTTATTACCAAAGTGACTCACTTTGTTTTGTAAGTTGAGACTTGTTCCCAATACGTTCTAGTCTTCTAAGCAGTTTCAATTACTTTTTTAAAATAGACATTGAGAATATCACATTTAAAGACTCCATGTAACCGGTCTTGCATGTTCCTTAATTTTTTTTGGAAATTCCCTAAATTGAAACTTTTTATTATAAAAAATGAAAATGTCTTCTGTCAAAGCTACCTGAAATATCAAGAAGAGTTATTTTTCTTTAAAAAATAAAACAAAGAAAGATGGGAGTCATGGGTATTAATGTTTCTCTAGTTCGAAGATCTGACTCCCTATATTATTTTGTGGTATTATTTGTAAATGCATCAATAGTACTCATGGTTACCCTCTGTTATTTGAAATACTATATACTGTTCTTTTTAATGAACTTTTTTTAAAAATTTTAACCTCCCTTAGTAATTAAAAAGCAATCATGCATGTTACTTTTTGGTACAAAGTTTATACAATGTTATCATCTAATAATTTAATCAAGGGCGTTGCATTAATTTGTTTTTTATGAGTTTGTTATCATACAAAAAATTAGCAAATTATTCTGATCCCATCTCGTTTATGAAACTTTAATTAAGGAGAGTTGAATTTTGATAACAGTTTTGACTTTTTTCCAACTTTTGGAAACCTAGAAATGCTGAAATTTCTCACTTGTTCTATTCACTTCAGAGACTATACGTACAGGATCAAGTAATAACCAGGTAACTGCATATACATACTTGGCAAAGTTTCATTTGTATTATCTAAACAATTCAAAAACGTACATTCTTCTTAGATTGTGTAGTGAAAATTTACATACCAATTCTAAACAAAAAACAATAATTACCAGTAAGTATGCATTGAATAGGAATAAACAGGTAAATTCAAAGCAAAGTTTCTAAAAAAAAGCAAGTTAATTACATCTAAATGCATAAACTTACAAATTTACATAAAAAGGGTAAAAAAATCAAAACTTGATGAACTTAAGGTATCCAGGTAACTATTTTTTCTTCATTTTTCATGATAAAAACATGATTAACTTTTTATGTATATTATGTAGAAATAAAATGTTTCATCTTAGCTATGAAATATTATAATAGCACATAATAAAAATTACACTCACTTAGTTAATACTAGAAGCCACAGATATAATCAAAAGTATGTAAATTCATTCCCAAATTAAAATAACCTTTGGGATCAGAGTAACAAAACAACATAAGTTGGCAAAATGTATGACAATTAACCAACTTTTTTTCAATACACAAAAATTCCTCTAAAATATGAAGGAAGGGTTAACTCGAAAAAACTGACCTGTGTCTGATAACAGTGTTTTGGTAAACAAATATTTAAGTTAATTTTCATTTTATGTGACTTTAATAATTAGGATAAGTAAACACCCAATGAAAACCCAAAACAAGGGTTGAAAATAAATATATCACATTAAATATTGAGAATAATCCTTATAGAGGCTATAATTTCTAAAATAAATAGCATCAAATATATTATAAAATATATTTAATAACATTTAATTTTGAAATAGTAACTCATATTCACTTCTACAATTAAAATCAATAAATTCAATGACATTGTAGAATAAATGATGCAGTAGGATGCTTTTAATGCAGATTTGAAGAGATTCAATCTATTGATGCCTTCCATAATTTTGCAAAGGAAATTTATTCCAAACACTTCCTGAATAAAAGTCCTTTTTGGCAAAGAGCAGTTGAACTCCTACGAGATGATTAATATTAACCTTATTTAGAGTTTGGAAGAAATACATATTCTTTTGCAAAGTTTAATCATCAAACCAGTAGTGGTAATATGTACAAAATCATGGGAGTTTGCTTGTCCCGCTTATTTTTGACTAGATGTATAATATACATTATATTAATACTATTATATATTAGACCGATAAAGTTATAACATAGTATGTAAGTAAAGATCAATCTACTCAGAGAACTCTATATGATTAAATAAAAACTATAAGAGTGAGTATCATTAGTAAAAATTTCACTAGTGAAGACATGAAAATTAGTGGAATGCACAGATTGCATGATAACAAGGTAAAACATTTTATTGAGGATCGAAACAAATTGATGATCTTTTGAAATAAAATATACCTATGAAGGTACCACTCATCACATTCAATTTGAATCTATTACAACCTCTCCAGGAGTTTCTCATGGATGTGTTCTTGGCCTGTTTCGTACATTCTCTTCATTAATAATTCCTCCAATGACATTAACGACATAGTTATGTTAGCAGATGATACAAAAACTATCCTTGATAAAGATCCCTCAAATTGATGCATCATGTCATAAACTGAGCACACAGCTGTACGTATTGCACAGAATAAGACTAATCAGTAATGTAGAGACTATAAAAAATAGCATACACTGCACTATTAGAATTACATCTTACGTATGAAATGACAGCCCGAGAGCTACTATACATCCTTATCTAAAGTTTATTAAAACATTTTAAAAAAAGTGAGGATTCTCCTTAACCTACAATATACACAATCATGCAGAGCAGCTCATAAAAACTTACAAATTCTGACAGTTAAGTTATCAATCTCTACAAAAGTGAAGTTATTAAAAATGCAATTACAAAAGCTACCAATGCCCTTACAACTGGACAATAAACTCATAATAACAAAATCAGCATTGCTAGAAACTTAAACATGCAAATATATCAACTGACACCTCAAGAGGAATAATAAAGGACTAAAAAGTACATGAACTACCTCCTTAAAGAAATAAAAAAATTAAGCAAGACAGAATTTGAAAGCAACTCAAGAACTGGCTGTTAAAAATTTCTTTCTACACATTAAAGGAAAGTGTTAACCGGAAATAGCCCACAGCCATCACATTCGAATATTATACAAAACAAACTTACTACAAGAGCACACTAACTGGAAGGAGCACACTAATTCCAATATCTATGATAAACATAATAAATTACCCATGCATGGGATAAATGAAGGATCAAGCTCAACAGAATGGATCATGCATTAATTAATATACTTGGTAAATCTATAATACTTGATGTAACAGCTACAAATCTAATACGAGGTGCTTTCCTGAGTGAGTACAATTATATTAGAACCCTTAAAACATATAATTCAGACATGGATCACAAACATGAAATTATTAAGTTAAAACAGATCATTACGATCTTATTCTCTATAACTATAATACTCAATGTCTGAAAGCCTAAGCAGGATAGGGCAAGTATGTCCAAGATGCGAGAAGTAGACAATCTCAAATATTATAAGGCAAACATGGTCAGAAGTAAGTTAAAACCATCTAATTTTTACTGAAAATCAGTTTGCACGGATAGAAACCAGCAGTATGATTTTTTTTCTAATTAAAATGAACACAAAAAAAATGTAGTTGGTATATTACAGAAATATTATCTGCTTTAAAGATAAAGAGATCCAATTTTAATTAATCATGCATGGAAAAATTTTTGATGCAGTAAGTTTTTCTTTCAGTAATCTCAGAAAACCAATCATACGTGAAAAATTGTAAAAATGAAATATGGTATTGAATTGATTTTGAATTGGGAAGAAGCATATTTTGTTCTTACCCTAGACAATAAGGCTAAAAGTATGCCAGAGAAAACCAAAAGTTATGAGTTAAATTGTGTTCTAAAAACACGATTCAACAGGTGATTTTCATCCATATATGGAGTATTTCTTCACTTTGTAAGAATAGTAACTACAGTTACACATTTAAAAATATTCTTATAGCAAAATGTTTATGTAATTATTAAATAGTTGCATACTAAACTTCCATTGTAATGAATCTTCATGAATTAATATTAATTTAAACATTGGTCTTGTTATGCCACTTCTTCTATTCATAAAAGAAATATATATTAAAGGATTAAATAAAAGTATCATATGATTTTATGTCCGAAGTTCGACTTACATCTCACAAGAATAACAAAACAATTTACAGATCGAATAAAAGTAACTTATCTAGTTTGCGACGAAAGTATGGCTTTGGCAAATATACAATTATATCGACGTTATTACTAACAGTTCCGACAGGTTAAGTCGAATGGAAATGGACGTATGTCTTTCAAATTTTGCGCGTTCAAATCAGCTACATACAAGCTGCGCACACTCAGGACACAGTTAACTAGTATTCGCTTCATCACACATGATAATACACACGGGTAATATTCGTAGCATAATTCAAATATTCGTCAAAACTGCAAGGAGGGTATACTACGGAGAGGCATAATACCTGAGTTTCAGCTGAGCGCACAAGACATCGCATCGTGGACAGCATGCTTTCTTATGCCACAATTCTTCTCTCCGATTTAGTGAAGTTGAACCGTGACCGACTGGAATAAACCAAATTCGTCCCGTTCAGTCCCGTTCGTTACGTCGAATGAGAGCTTTCAAATGGTGACCCTGCGATAGCAAAGCTAACCCTGGGGCTTCTCTTACGTCCTGAGCTCCAGACGGCTCCAGAAGACTTGTTATCGCAGTCTTCAAGGTTGACAAGTCTCATTGAGTCTTACATGCAGAGCGATGATGCTGACATCAGATCACAGCTACCTTGACAAAAATATTAATTTATCCTTTATCGGCATTGATTCTCGGACGTTGAAACATTGTAAATAGAAGGGGAATTTTGTGTTCAGTAAAAATCATTTTAGCTGTTAACTTAACAGCATTGAGAACATAAGGATGGTTTACTGATTTATTGAAGTCTTTTGAAGGAAACAACGATTATAAGAGTTCCTGAAGTAAACAGCAATATTGTAAGTCAACATTTATTTATGTTATGTGCGTTGGTGAGAGTTTGTTTTCGATATGACTATAAAAAATGGGACTTTTTTTTCAATCTCAAGTTTCTAATCGCTTTTCTGTTCATTGATTGTATAAAAAATTCTGAAATTACAGCTGGAAAAACCCCTTACGTATTAGTGTATCAAATTGTGGGGTATCCTTATTTGACACTTCGCTTATTATGAGAAAAGATATTGATAGATTCAAATTTTTTTGACCGACTCCCGTGTTTACGTTTTTGTCTAAAAATCCTGGTATTTTCTCTATATATACTTTATTCTTCCGGTTATTAACTGACAGTTTTTAGGTTAACTTTACTTTTTCTTTAAAGAACACACCTTTCGCAGTGTCCCCTTTCTGTTTATCTTTTCAGTTGGAAAAAAACTTCCAAATCAAATTTCATTTCATTCATAATTGTATTTTGATGTAAATGATTCAGTTGTATTGTGCAGGTTCATAGCATTTTTATTTTTGACAGTTGTGTGAAGGTGAAGTATTAGGAAAGCAAACACAACTTCACATATCCTAAGGTTAACTTTTGTTTTGTTTTCATTTGCTTATAGTGAAGAGGAATAAGTACCTTTCAAAGTCTTATTGATGAAATGTGGGGAACAAAGATTCCATATTTCCAATATTTTGTTGTTCCTACCAATTTATTAGGTCAAATTTTGTGAGCATTTAGAAACAGTTGTCCTGAAATACAGAACTTACATTGTAATTAAAGAAAACAGAAAACTTAGTTCTGCTCATTTCTAGCTTCTGAATAATTTGTACTGCACCTATACACAGATACCTATTTTCTTCTTCAGGTTAGGATATATATGTATGCAACGTATGTATTTTTTATTTATGTATCTTGTAAAATGTAATTTAATGGCAATAAATCTTTGTTTATTTATCTACTGTTAATGAGTTTGTGAATATTACTCAATCCTCAAGATGCCTTCTGAAAATAAGTTGTATTGTAGAATCAAATTTATGTTATTTTGTAGTTACGAACTATTAGTAATGCTAAAAGTCATGTTTTCAGAATCTCTAGGAAAACAAATTTGAAATAAAAGTCCAAAGTGCTACACGATGCACATGTCTTCCAAGAATGATATTTCTTCTTCCTAGTTGAGTGCATTATACATATGATCAGATAATTTCCAAAGAGAGAACTCCTCTGCCCCAGGCAGGGCCTTTGTATGTCTGAACAAGAAGTTATTCGGGACATTTCCACATAATGATTTTAGGGCACCCTTCATGAAGATAACTGAACTCCATGTACCACAAAAGCCACCAGGTATAAAAATCTGTTCATCTATGTAAGTTGCGAAGAAAGTCTCATGGTGGAATATGTGGTAGTTCATTGTACTATCCCCATTGATCAAAACAAAAATTTAAGAAGTTTCTCAGGGGCAAGATTAAAAAGTACTATTGAAAAAAGTCAGACTACATAATACAAATGTAGTGTACTTGAATAAATTATAATTAGTATAACAAGATTTCTAAGTCGTGCATATTCTCGATCAATGATTGAATGTAGGCGTAATTTAAAATGTTTAATTCTTATAAATAGGCACTGACCTTCGTGCATTTAGTTTACCAATCTCAAACACATGCCCCATGGGATGCAGATGACGTATGTAGAAGTGTACCTAATCAAATTTTTAATTTACTATTAAATGAAATAGATGATTCAAATATATTGGAAGATAGGTTGGAAGAATTACATATCAGTATTTTCATTAACTATACATAGAATGTCATTTTATTATACTCAAATGCGACAAATATACAATGCTTTCTTTACAAAACACTTCCAAGTTTAAATAAAATTTTTTTAACTCATTTTCCAGAATTTTATGAGAAAAGTATTTTCATGTATTTATTAACAGAGCTTGAAAACACAGTTTTTCACGAATTTTTATTTTAATTTTGTACGTATCATACAGTTTAAAAAATCAACTTCCCTCCTTCGATTTACACAGCTGCTAGGAATGGCTGTAGCATGTTCTGAAGATTCTATACATGCATATATATATATATAATATATACAAACAAAAAAATATCTCAAGAGACTATATTGATAAATTTTATTTGCATCTTACTTTAAAAAATAACTGTGCAAGCAAACAGTTTATATATGTACACACGACCCAACTCCAAGTAGATATACTCCATGGTTCGTTTTGTACTATTCAAATTATATTTCACTTTTGTGAGATAAAAAGGAAGAAAATTTAACACAGCAACATGTCTTAAACTTTCTTTCTGAGATATGATGGCACATTCTGTGTACACTGATTTACACATTCCTTATGCAAAAATACAATATATCATTTACTCACGACACATCTCAAACAAAAACAAAACTGCATCACCCGTACCATGGCAATAGATTCAAATTTCATTTTTGATTTTTGTGTTGATATTTTCTTTTATTATTAAGACAGTTATATACAAAAATACTTTTAAAATGTTACAACACACAAATTCTCTGCTTAAGAAACATAGCACCTGAGATTACTCTAATTGCCATGGTACACTAGAACATGTCATCATTTGAAGATTTTTTATTTCTAAAAATGTTATTAAAACAGTGTGTGCCCTTAGTATTGGCTGGCTGGGTTACAGCATCACAATTGACATACACCCTGCAAGACAATGGCAAGTTTGGTATTGCAGACTATTCAATGAAATTTCTTGTAGCGAGAATACAATCAAGTACTCGAACCGATTCATATGCACCAGAGTTCACCATTGTTTCATAAGCAAACGAAAACTAATCCATTTCAAAAATGAAGACTGCCATTCCATTACGATTTAAAACCAAATTCTTCTGTTGATCATACTCTATAGTAAAACTATGTTTCAATAATAGATTCAGAACATTATTTTGAAATGTATAGTTTTGTTAACTAACAAATAAAACAATTCACCAATGTCAAGGAAAACTACATCATGCGATCAAGAACTAGTCACACTTTGGTCATTTCAGCCCAAAACATGGAAGACTTCATGGTCTACTTTTGAAGTTTGGTAATTTATAAAAGAACCACTTGTTATACCATAAACCTTCTTTAAAAATCATTTTTGCAACACACAATAAGAGCTGAAAAGAAAACCTTTGATTCAAAATGTAGGAAGGGTAAATTGAATGAGCTATACACTCGAGGAAAAAAGGACTGTAGGGCACACAAGAACAATTTAGCCGACTTCATTAAAAAATTATAAAGTACTTTTAAAGTTTCAAACGTTTGCCCTTCTCAACACTAGTCCTTATTGTTCAAAGCAAATAGTTAATATGCAAATGAACTGAACAGACATTTACACAACACAAATTTGTTCACATTTTGCGATTCTACTTAACCAATGGAGACTTAACAGAAATAAATTTTAAAAGAACTGGAAAAAAAAACTTCCTTTATTCACTTAAATAAACAACAAACAGTAATTTGAGAACATTAGCACTTCAATGTTGGGAATCTATTTGTAAATCTGTCAAATGAGAAAAAAATTAACAGGTCAAATTATTTGGACCAATTTACTAGTTATCTCTCACAGAAGTAGATTTTCTACTTTCTCAATAGTACAAATGAAAACAAAAGTGAATGATTTCATAATTTTATAAGAAAGGAAAAATTGAAACAAAGAGTGTTTTCTTTTCAAGGTGCAAATAATTAAGGCAACCCAACCAAGTTAAAGCTTCATATAATTTCAGGAATACTTGAAGGTTTCAGGCGTAAGAAAATAATATCCCAGAGACGACTAAATTTCAGATTTGTGTGTGACACGACTTCTCTCTTTATCAAATTGTAGTAATGGCATCGATTTCTCTTGTAATGACCAACATTAGAAAGTGACAAAGCCACTTCTTTCTGATTTTTGTAAGAGCAAAGAAACCCAGCCAACCAAATAGTGTCAAAAGCATCTAAAACAACTACTTGCAATCACTGCTTTTGCAGTACATTAGACCAGGGCTGTCATGTAAACATAATATACATACATCTCGTATTAAGATATATCTATAAAAATCTTTAAGAGATTATATATTCATAGAGACCATTATATCATAATATTAATTATATAAATAATATTATAATATTCATGGAAAATATCACATAATAATGTCTTAAGATATCTAAATCCAATAATAAATTGCCTGTAATGTAACTGAACATCATGTGAAGAAGTACCGAATGTTCTTAACAAGGAATGCTCCCTTTGAGAGGTACAGTAAGGGTAAGCAAATATACTGTAACAAAAATAAAGAAACAACGAGGAAATTAAAAAATCACAGATGGCAACCCTGGACAGGAGAGTTGGGAGAACTGTGCAGGCAGGCCTCATTAGATACTTTTCCTAGCCAGTCCTGTTTGGTCGTGAACCAAAGCACAATTCTTTTCGGAGTCTCACCTCTTCAGCTAAGAGGAAGATCAAACCTATTCCCACATCATCACAAATAAATAAGTTAATTTGTACAGAGACCTCCTTCAGGATGGAAATGATTTCATACCACACTCAGTTTGCCTTTGACCACGTCTGGAAGCTGCAAGGGGCCGACGCTCTCAACATCAGCCCCGACGCTTCAAACTGCCTACACTAAAATAAAATTGCACGACCTATAACAACTACGGGCAGAAGAACTAGATACTTTCTTAGCTCTACATCTTGGGAGAGGGTACGAAAAGCAGCACTTTCGGGAGGGAAGACAAGTCCGCTTTAACCACCATTCATCAAATGTCGACACGCACCGTACACTTTCATACCATCCACCTTGTACGCTAGCACAGCACAACGAATACAGGAGGGGGGAGGGAAACTGCACATATAATAACAATTGAACTTGAAACAATATTACAGTGTAATTGCACTTCAACGCACGCAATGTCAGCAATCCCTTTCAAGATTTGGTCCCACCTCGTTTCATTATTCCGCTCCGCCAGTGCTCCCGTCCCTCCAGTGCTCTCTTCACACCGCACCACATCACTTCAAAACAAGTCATGCAGAGATCCAAAATGCTCGCTCTACATTTATTTACAAAATATGTACACATTAAAACAGTATGTTTGAATGTACATTGTTTGTAGAGCCTTACACGAGGCTACAGTTTACAGTCTCCACGCAAATCGAGCGATTCCATTCGATCTCACTCAACTTCATTATGGACATGTAAATGCCGATTGTAGTCTGAGCTTGACACAAAACTACACAAGTTGCCGCATGATAACAGAAGGGAAGCACAAGTGCTGAGAGTTGCTGGCTGCAAAACTGATAATCTCAGTCTCTCATAAATTCAGGATGATGCTTATTCCACATTACAAAAAATTGCAGATTCCTTTCAAGGTATCCAAGAGTCGTGGACTCCATGCGAATAACAGTTTTTAGCCTACAGCGAGAGTTGAAGTCAACAATAGCTAAGAATGGAACAAAGAATTTTCTACATCACTCCATACTTCATAGTTTCAATTATCCCCCAACACTGAACAGAAACATGACATAATATCCCCCAATATCATGACAATATTCAGACTGGACTTAAACTTGCACAGAAGAAATTGATAAATCTACTTCATTATAGACTCAATATTTGGGATTTAGATGCAAACCCCCAACCCCCATGACATGTTCAGACATGCATTAAAAAAGGATAATTCAGACAATACCATTTGTTTGAAGTAAATACGTTTGCTCCTTAAATGTCCATAACTTAAAGAAAGACTAAATCAGTCATCCACAGGCTAAAAACAAACAAAAAGAAACAAAAGAATAAGATAGAAAACTAGAAGAACTAAAGATATGCTATAAATGAAAAAAGTATATTTTAAAGGATATATATAGTTAATGCTACGACTTTTTTAAACAAAATCCATCCAGAAATTCTTTCTCGCGAAAGGAACTGCTTGAAATTTTCACCACAAGAGAGATCTTAAAGATCACAGATAAAAAAATCATCTTCTTAAAGAGCAGAGATTTTTTTTCTTAAGCAGCAGATAAAAAAATTATTCTTACGATAAAAAATCCCTCAAGTTTATGAAATACTCCCAGATCTCTTCTACAACAGAAAAGTATCGTTTTGGGATATACGTTTCAGTAATCTTTCAAGATGCAATTTTCACATTCCTCTTAGTCAGAACTCATTCCTCTCTGTGCATTTAACTCTCGGTCAAAACGCCCTGGGTCCGTATAAATTTCAAACAAATGGAAAGAGTCCAAGCCTTGAAAGAGTAAGCTGTATCCCTTTCAGAATGCAATTTTCATATTCTGTTGTAAGTCTAGTTAACCAATCTTGAAATGTTCTTCTTGACAAGAGGAAAATAAATTTTTACCAAATGACTATCATTTAATGTTTTATAGTCTTACAAATACAATTTTGACAGTAAGTCCTGCAAAGGTTTCATATTACATTCAAGACCTCCAACAATTAAGCATGTTGGTGCATTTAACTCTCGGTCAAAATGTCCTGGGTCTGTATAAGTTTCAAACAAACGGAGAGTCCAAACCTTGAAAGAGTAATCTGTATCCCTTTCAGAATTCAAGAATCCTTCAATCACCTAAAATCTTAAGCATCATTCAAATCTCAGTGTCCCAAAGTCTATCCATTCCAGTTTCACAGCTCAGCAAGTGATGATATACTTGTTTACTCCCTCGATGTTATAACAGACTGATCGTAACCTGTACCGCAGCTCGGGAACATCTTTCCTTCAAAGGAAAAGCAGACAGACACTCTTGAATGCTCTGGACGCCGGTGGCAGAGGACTCTATTTCACTCCAACCACAGATGGTTCAGTGTAGCACCCCCCATAAAGCCTTTCTTTGTGCACTAAGCATTATAATGCATCCAACATTAGGGCAAAGTGTCTTGGGCACAAAGTGGAACTGGAACATAACCACAATCAGTTTCTTGGGTCTCTAAACAGAGTTTCATGAATCATTGTTTCCAGTAGTTTGATTCAATGGAGCCTGTCCCAGACGATCGACACGGTACCGATTGTAAGCTCTGTATGGGGGTCGCGCCGTATCGTTGTCAGCCAGAATGCGAGTACGGTTTGGAACAACACCGTCACCTCTCCCCATGAGCCAGTCTACACAGGTACGATGTTGGGAATCAGACACATGTTCTCGTGCCCACGAGAGATGCCAGTGGGAAAAGCTCGTGGACAGCTTCCGTGAAACTGTAGGATGAGACTGGAAAAGAAAAAAAAATCCAATTACATTAAGGAAAACTATGACAAATCAAATAAGTTGAATAATTTGGGATGGAAAACTTCATTTCACATTTGAACATAACAAATCATAGTGAAATTTCTCTACACTGAACACTCGTGGGACCTTAAAATTTGACTGCTATTGAGAAATGTCTGCTTCTGAAAAGTGAAAGCAAAACTTGGAATAAAATATTAAGGAGTGAATTAGTGTCCGCAGTAGAGAAGTGTCTGCTCAGGGAAGTTTCATTGTACTACAATAACTACACTCAATTGTTCCATTCTCCAACAATTAACTTAACAATGTAAATGGCCCATTCTCATATATCTGTAAGATATATTCCTGCTTAAACATATCAACTGCACTATAAAAAAGGAATTCTCATGGAAAGTTGTTACAATAGAAAAACAATGGCTACCAAAATGAAAAATCAAAATAATGTAGCATGCTAATTTTTTTTTTCAAATACCATGAAGGTAAAAAAAAACTATATAATTAGTAAGGCAATTAATGTTGCACTTCTGCTCACCTTCATAGATCAAATAAAATCTATGAGGCTATCTGAGTGCAGATGATTAACAGAAGAACACTGTTCATGACAACCGGTTTAATTGTCATTTTCATTTCCTACTTCCTTAGGCTATAGAGCAGAATTGTTGAAGTTATAAGAGACTTATTTGAGAAAATAAAATTTCCAAAATATATTTTAACATATGTATAATAATTATCCTCAGTTCGCAGTCTGAAGACTGGTTATAACCATATCAAGATGCGACTAGGCTAGCCCAGACTAGTTGTATCTAAGTAGTACAATGTCCTCATCACCCCTGGCGGTTTCCTGTTGCCTTCCACAAGTGCAACTCGTGATGAAAACACCCACTTTTTATCTGAGATTCGAACCCAGAACCTTTGACTTCAAACCTACCTGGAGATCTCCCGATGTGTTTACAGGTTAGGTATTTGAATGTTGTATTGATATACAATTCTATAGATTTCCCAAAAAATCTTACTTTAATTTGCTTCCAATATGAAACCACGACAGAAGAATATTCGAACTGCAGTTTGAAGTATCCTCGTATTATTAATTTTATCACATTCTAAATTGTCGAGTGTTCATACTATTTAAAAATGTAATTTATGTGTCTACATATATGTATGTATTTATTCAGGGTAATAGACTTAAGGTTAAATATAACTGAGCGCCCACTGTGGAAGTAGGAGTAAAAGCACATATTTAAGTTTACTTCTTTGATCCTGCTTTCTTGACAATAAATTATTTTATTTGTATATATAGTCATTAAGATTCAAATTAAGTTTCTGGGAAGGATAGTTCCATACTTAAATATGGACACAAAAATCATGTTAATTAAGAGAAGAATTAGCATTTTCAGACTACAGTTGCTGCAATAAAATTTAATTCTTCAACGCAATTTCTAGTCTCACCTGATGAGCTCGTTGCAGGGCTTGCCGCTTGTACAGATAATTTTCCTTATTGACGACGAACACCATGCGATATTGATTGATGTTAAATCGGCACTGAGTACTGTCAGATGTGATCAAATCACCATGGGCAGGACCACTAACACCAGAAGTGGAGTTGGTGCTGTTTACCCTCACTTTTGAGTTCCCCTTTCCACGCTCTGCTTCTGGACTCTTCTCTTCCTCAGAACTGGAAACAAAAATTGAGACATAAGGACCTTCTACCAGAGAAACAAGCTCTTGAGGACAACACAGGAACAATCACCAAATCTGCAAATGACACAAAATAGGAAGCATTCATTCTAGTTAGTGAAAAACAAGAAAAGGAGATATGTAGAAACTTGTTTCTTCAAANAAAAAAAAAAAAAAAAAAAAAAAAAATCAAATTTTCAGTTTTCAAATTGTCAAGG
The DNA here is from genome assembly GCA_002313205.1 of Laupala kohalensis. Taxonomy (NCBI): domain Eukaryota; kingdom Metazoa; phylum Arthropoda; class Insecta; order Orthoptera; family Trigonidiidae; genus Laupala; species Laupala kohalensis. The sequence goes on along the minus strand of NNCF01128178.1, from coordinate 166,844 downwards.
AGAGAAAAAATAGTTACGACACCTATCCACTCTTCATGTATATGCAAGAAGTATAACCTGTTCGAGTGGTCTGCCAGACACTCCGCTACTAATGTCACTCAATAATGAAGCGTGAAGCCAACATCACTCAATTATTGTTTTACAACAGTACTTCCAAGTTCCTGAAGTATTCTACTTCAAAACGGGCTGTACGCTACACAAGCAGAAAAGGCAGGGTGACTATTACTATTATTTTTAAACATTCAAGGATATTTTAAGGTGCAATATGACCATTGTTACACATACCATCAACATTATTCATACTTATTAATTACATAATAATTATTTGTCATAAGGAAAATAATATTTTCTACGGTGATGTATGTCAAAAATAATAAGTTTCAAATTATGATTTTTGTGGCATTACAATATTTCATCATCAGTAGCATAAACAGCCATGGAACACTACCATGAGTAGTCTCCTCATAAATATATACTGAACATGAAAGATACAATCATGAGAAACCTAAAAAAAACCTAATGATTTCTCAAATTTATTTACTAGAAATATACAAGTCATAGTTGAATGTCTGGCTAACTTATTTGAACAAAAAGTTTCATAACATTATAATTTTCAATGCAAAATTTATTCATATATTATATTATTTCATTAATTTTTATTACAGTAATAAAACATGAAACAAATGGATGTAATAATTTAGTTTGCTTCTCAGTTCTTGAAGACATTTAACCCCTTCTGCAGTGCTAATAGCCCCTTGCTTAATTCGCAGAGCAACAATTTCTTCTTAATTACTTTCGACAATGTTCTGTAAGAGATGTGTCAATTCCAGTTCTGATTTTTGTTCTTGGTTCCAGTTCCACACAAATTTCTTAATCAACCACGTTTCATCCACGCTCAATTTAAGAAAACTATCCTTTGTCAAATAAGACTACTTTCTTGTTTTCCATGCAAGTACCAAATATTATAATATGTATAATACATATACATAAATTTCTATTTGTTTGTTTTCATTTAGGGGACCCATTAACATCATACTACAATGCTATTTCTTTCTTCCATTATTGGTGTGTCCACTCCTTTACATCAAATATCCTTCACTAGAACTATCAAGTAAGTGAATGAAATGGTAGACTAGTTTTGATATTGATGTAAATTTACTTCAGTCTTTAGTTTATTTAAGTCTCTAAAATAATTTATTTAAATAACTTATTTACACAAATGCAATAGGTTACTAATTCATTTATTTCCTCTGGACTGAATAATATATGTAAATAATCACCAAATATAATCTGAACACTATACATGTATCAATTCAAAATGCATCAAAATTTAATTTTCTTTTCAAAATCTTTCTTCAAGTTACGAGTTTTGGAACTGGCACCAAGATTATATACTGTTCTCGGTTCTCTTGAGAACTGGTGGAAACTGGGAATAATGACTGTTCGTAGAAATGGGCATTTGTCACAATTTATACATATAACAGGAGGTTTTTAATTTTTAAACTTGTTATGCTCTTGATCAGTCAAGTGTAGCTCCATGTGATAAATAGGATTTGTTTTATGAGTATTTGGTATGTTTCAAAAGACGATCTGAAATCTCTTTTCAGTCAGGTTGTTTGGCATCACTGTGTAAAAACCACTCGGTTTAGGTTTTGAAATGCCTGCATTGTACGCAATTGGGAGCGAAGTGTACAAGTGGGATTTGCCTGGATTCTTATATTTTGAATAAATTATGTATTAAATGAGTGATCAAACAATTACACACACTACTCACAGCAAATAGAAACAATCCTATTTCACTTCAGAAGTATTCAGAAAGAGTGCTTTTGTTGTCGCAGAGCTTCCATGTATGTTCCGCAAAATATGACAAAAAGTAACAACAAAATCTCAATATACTATATTACCAAATTTTGCAAATTTTTGTCCCACTGGCATGATGATATTCCCTAGCATCTAATATTTCCTGATAAATCAATTTAAATCTCAGACCTTCGTAGATTACTGAAATAGATAGATTAAAACTAAAATGTTTAGCATAGATCTAGCAACCTAACGGTGCTTTGTGATGGGTAGCTACTAAGTACAACAAAGAATTAAACAACAATTAAGTAATTGCTCTTGTTTGCTTCTAATGGTCAGTTGAATCTTGAACCAGTGAAAAACAAATGATATGAGGTTTGTAATTTCTAGGTTTCTTAGCTTTACATTTGCTTCCTTAGTTTAATTCAGCTGATTTATTAACTTGTTTTTTTTTTACTTGCAATGAGGAGCCATTAATAAATTTGTGAATTATAAAAGAAGGAACATAAGAGATGTAAAAAAATTCAATCACTTACAGTGTCACAAAAATAATCTTCAAGAAAGGGGAAAAAGCAAAGTACAGTAATTTATTTTAGATTGTATTAGAAAGTAATAGATGGTATTCGATGTCAACATCTGACAAAAAATGATACGCAGACAATCTACTGTTATGTTTCACTTTTCAGCAGCCTCTCTAATTAGTTATCTATGATGGAGAAGAAAAAAAGGTCATTCATACATACATCTAGATACTACAAGTCTTCCTCTTGTCACATATGAACCTCATTTAATAAAACATGGTTCATATTATAAATTAAAATGACAAATGTATCAAAATTTCACGTACCAAGTTGACTTCAACAAGTTCCTGGTAACATGCAAAAATAAGACACAAAAAGAAAACTACAATTGCAGAAAAAATACGAAGCAAATAAATTTAAAATATGACATGCACAGTGTTAAAGTAGGCAACAAATCATCGAAGCAGGAATTATAAATACAAAGCAAGGTTAATCAGGAGAAAATGAGTATTTTTCTCTGTCAATTCTCATAATTTATTTCCTAGAAATTTCTCTAAGTATACTTGCGCGCTTCAGCAGCTGGAGTCTGTACATGAGAGCTCCCTTTTCAGGAGAACAGAAGTTTAACTATTTGTAAAGATTCGATAACCAAAATACAGCATCACTGACATCAGTATATAATCTATGTGTCATACCCCAAATTCAAAAGGATGAATAACCGTACAGATTTCAATCGATGTAGTACCAATAGAAAAATCAAGGATTGAACTCTAAGAATATTTTTCCATCATCCCTTGCACAGACTTCTCTTGTCTTAAAGTATGAAGTAGCTTAACTCTGCAACAAACAGTAGTGAAGTAACTGTCCTCGAGTCCTTAGTCTCCCTTGAAATTGAAGACGAGATAGGGAAAGTTATACACTGCTTGACATTTCATGAGAATTTGAAAATATGGTCATTATTTCCATCATTTCATTTAATTTAACATTTGGGACCAACTAATCTCAAAAGACTACACCTATAGACTTAAAAGTCAAAATACTACTGATTATACAATCTTACATCAAGTGTCATAAATATTAATGAACCTTTCAAGAGCAATAAAAAGGCTTCACGGAAAAATCATATAGCAAGAAACAATTTTGAAGACCTCTAATTACAAAAATGTCAAATAAAAATAAAATTTATACTGAATCTCTCTAGGTAAGTCTAATACTCGAGTAGGAAGACAAATATTGAAGTTAACAAAGATACTGTTTTACTATCAAATTGGTAAAAATTAAAGACATAATATACTTGTTTTAGGCACCTTACTCATTAAAATAAACTGGTAATAATGGAATGATATCCACCAGAAAAACCACTTTATGAAATCTTACTACTCACTAAAAACTTGTCCTAAGCCAGAAGTGAATATGCAGGTGAAGGCAACGCAGAAAAACCAATTCCTAGATTGATTTTAATATAGCTAACCAATTTCTTTTTTTTTTAAGTCAAAACAAAACAAAACAAAATTAACAAAATAATAACAACAACACTTTACATGCCTGCCACCACAGTCTTGAAAGATAGAAAAACTCCAATGAATCTACACATTACTTCTTTTATCAGTATGCATGCACGCAACCATCATGCAGGCATCCATGCATTTACACAAGCATGCGTACATGATTGAACATGCATGCATGCACACATACATACATACATACATACATACATACATACATACATTACATACATACATACATTAATTGTAGCCACAAGTGTCATCACACAAATCGTTCCCTTCACGGAGATTAAGGCAGTGAATACTACACTTTATGGATATTACACAACATAAACAGCATATAATCGTGATTCATTGTAATTTGCTCTAGTTGGAAATAGTAATTTTTTTTGTTTCTTCACAAAGCTAAGCCTTTCAAAAATATATATGTACATTAAATTAAAAAAAATCAACAAATCAATTTGACACTCTTTATCATGCACAACTAGTTTTCAAAGTTAATTCAATTTGTTTTTCCCTCCGAGTCCACCAAAGCTTTCCTTATTTCAATAGAAGGGGCTATTGGAAGAATTACAGGAAGTAAAAACCAACATTCTACATCCAGTACTTGAGACAGAAGTACCAATGATTTTGAAACAAGGTCAAACAGTTCAAAAGTACTCCACCTTGATTTTTCAGCTTTGTCTTTTCGCTTCACTCCAGACGATGCTGAATTGCCAGAATCGTCAGTCTTCTCTGTGTTGCAAGAGTCAGAGGACCTAGCCCAGCCGCCAGAGCCACTGTGGAAGACGCTGCCCGAGCGTCTCCGCCACAGCCTGACATTGCGTGGCAGGAACACTGGCTTACGACGGCCACAAAGCCCTGATTCTAGATACGAATCCACCTGAAGAAATAAATCCTTTTAAAAACTCCTAATATACTACTAGCAAAGTTCTAATTGATAATATACAGGAGCAAAGTAAAGAAATCAAATGAAGAGATATTTGAGCTGGCATCTTTGACCTTTATGAACAGGTGTGAAATAGAGAAGAAAGCCATTTTTTGATTCCTTGACTTCGGCACAAGCAAAACTGAAGTTCACTGAATTTACATTAAGTACTTACTTTAATAAAAGGTGACAACTTACAGCAAATAAGATTAAAGCACAAAAATGTTTTGTATTGAAAATTTAATCCATGTAGCAACATATTCTATCTGGAGGGCCATAAGTTTTCAGTATTTGTGTAAGATATTGCAGTATCCAAAAATTGCACTCGAAAACAAATAATTTGGATGTTTAGTAATTCACAGATTATCTGAAAATTCTTTAAATTAACATTTTAAACAAATAAAAAATAAATTCAGATAACCCACTGTCAGAAAACCGAATTGCAAAAAATATTCTACATTCAATGCATCTAAATTTATAAAATGAATATCCTTGTAGAATTTAACGTGAAACCGATAAAAATCGGAAGTTTACACTTCAAGGTCGAGGTCATGCATTCGTTAAAAAGTATTCAGAAAAAAGAGGACTGCTCAAACAATTTTCTCGATTGAACTGGACAATGATCTGAAGTTGCTTCGTATATAATAAATATATATATATAATACAAATTCACTTTCGCACATGTCGCTACATCTGCCCTGCCAGTAGCACACAGTTGAGATGTTGATTATTCAAGGATTTTGATACTATTCCACAGAAGCACCACATCTTATTTTCAGACAATATTCACGAAGCTTTCCATTATGAAAAGCTACCACAATTTTTCTCTTCCAGTGTGATTGGAAAGTTCCCTCAGAGAAGCAGAAAGCACACAGCCACAGGGAACATTAGAAGCAGATAACAGCTCTAGTGGAGAAGCTCAGAGGACCAAATACAACGCAAGCCCCAAGGCAGACACTCTGAACAACAGAAGCTAAAACCATTTTCTTGGGGGATGACTTTGCTCTTCAGCTGTTGTAAGACGACACAATCCTATCGTTCCCCACAGTGATTCATCTGTTTCAGGACTGTGGTCTCTCCAGAACAGTCAATTTACATGCACCTGCGTTGGTATGATGAGTTTGTGTGAAAATAATATTTTTACGTTTTAATAAATTGACAGGCCTGTTTAAATCAAAAGGTATACCTATTTAAAAGTCCTATCCTAACAAATGCTACTATCAACCTACAAGGGATAGATTTATTGCACACAATCGTGTAATGGAACTGGTGGTTTTTCACATGTTTCTCCTCTGGAAATCAGGGTCCATGTCATGCAGCGGAAGGCTCTACCTGTATATCTCTGCATGCAGGAAGATGTCACAGAGAACTTTACGTTTCAAGATTTGGGCTGATGAAATGTGTTCTTTTGCATGCTACGGCAATAGATTGTTCAGATTTGTCAGCTGCATTCCTGTTATGAATTTTAACAATACTTGGAATATAAAATCCATTATAATGTTATCTTCACTTGCTACTTAGCATGAGGTGTGTGTGGCTGTTACATCTACATCATATGAGACTTGTATTGCACTGCATGGTCACAGCTAATGACAAAATTTCAAAATAACACTGGAAAGGTGAGAGACCAGAAGTCATGCCATGCAACAATGGAAGAGGCATCGCACTGAATTCCAGAATGCAGAGAGAACACTTTGCATCATAGGAAATCAATGCGAATCATACAGAAAGTTGGATATTAGACTTGGTTTTATCATGTAGTCTCGCGCAGGATAATTCCTTCTTTTTCTTTTCTTAAGCGAATAACCCATGCTATCTGCCAGGTCATCATGTAGCTACAATAGAATGGGAGAGGTTCTCAGTAATAAAGAAAGCTAATAACTAGTTAATGAAATATGTTGGATCCCACCCACGACTGAAAAATCTTTCCCATATCCAGATATGTTCACCACTTAGCAAATACTTTCCATGCTACTCAAAAGAAGTACAACACTCCAGATACAGATATATAATGGTTGTTACGTTATTTAAATCACAAGAAAAATGTACAAAAAAAAAACAAAAAAACTTTTAATTCCAAGGGAAATACACTGAGATTGTTCCTCTACTTCTCTGTCCCCAAGACAAGTAGCTAGGATAGAAAGGAGGCAAGCAAACCATTTTCCAAACATGTTCAGCCTTTACCTGCAAATTACAACATTCCAAAGACCACTTCCATCCACAAAGTAAAGTCGTAAGGGCAACTACTACAACTATTTATTAAGTACCACAACATTCTGAGATTTCTCCCCAAACCTTGATGCTAGAAACACCTAATAGTGTCCTAAGACATGAAGTCCTTCGTACAAATTTGTGAAGTCTTTATAATATTTCACAAGTTGGCATTGCAAGAGAAATTAATTAAAAAATAAATAAAATTAACATCATCAAGAGAATAAGTTTCCTTTGGACAATTTTTTGTTACACATTGGCAAGTAAGGTCACCACTTAAATACACCCTAGAAGTGAAACAAATGATATGGCATAGAAAGTTTGAGGGCAGGAGTTCACAACAACTTAGTTTCCTATAAAAATGTAATCTGCAAATAATACAAATAGCAATCCATTGAATTCACTGTACATTTTAAAATTCCAGAAAGAAGTATTTCACAATTCGCACAACACTTTAATTTGAAATCTTAAATAATTCTCTTACCCTTACCCCAATACACAAATTTTCTTGGTCTCAAAATGGCTCTCAAGAACTCTACATGAACCGTTCTCTCCATTACTATGATGTTCCAAGAGATCATCTTATATATAGAAATAATAAGTACGACACAGATGCTCAAAAAATTATTCATTATCATTAACATGTATATATTCAATCAACGAGGAGAAGTCCATGGTACTGTCAACACCACTTTCATAACTTTCCAATTTGCATCCTCATAAAAAAAACAAAAAACAACAACACAGAAGTTACATAAAACTAACCATTTTGTGTAAAAAATATTTTTAACATTACAAAGCTTGTCTAAACAGATATTTAAGAAATTTGAAGCAAGGTTTCTTCACATTTGATAGCTCCGCTTACCCCATGTACTACTTTTTATTCCATTATGAGCAACAAAAGGAGGATTGTGAAAGTAATTTAATTCTGAAAAAGTTAAATTTCTTAGGGGATAATGATACCTCTCATTACCACCACACAGTATTCCAAGCAAAACAATATACTAATCAAGAGAATGACAAATTATATAAACTTTGTACTTGAGGTGCAAGATGATCTACAAGAGTCTGCTGAAAGTAATATTGAAGAAACAAAATACTTTTACTTTTCTAAAAACAATACTTCTGAAAAGATCGTATGAGGCAATTACATATGTACATATGATTATAATGAATATAATCATTATCTTACTATTTCCTCGAATTTTTTTATTGATAAATTAGCATAATAAAAATCAATATTCGACAACTCCACGCACTGGTACAAGCAGTACAGAAGGAGCTTTAGTTTTTCCCCTTTTCCCCCACCCATGAAGCACAAGTAAAAATTATTTAGACATTTATAGTTGGAATTTCGTGAGAATTTTTCAGTTTGCCTTGAGCTAGTGTTAGTCACACACACACATACGCACACACACATGAAAAACAAAACAAAAAACTCCAACTACACACTATTAGAAAGTGTGCCTTCTACATAGAACAGTTGGTAATTTGAATGATTTTTAAATGAAGAAAAAAGCGTCAATATAACAGAAAAAAGCTGCCAGGTTTTTTTAAGAACATCGAGCTTTGGCTATGGCTATACTTCTTAAATAAAATACAGAAATTAATACTATACACTTTGAAGTCAATCTTTCATTATTTATTCTTTTACAATCAAAATCTAATCATCACTCCATCTAGTAGCACAGATATCTTGACAGGAAAGAGGAATAAAAAAAATATACAAAGAAAACTACAGCCTTGGAACATGTAAACCAACCTCCCGCAGTAATGTTGAGTCTCTTCCAGTTCATGAAAAATGATACAATTGAAATGAGTTTTTGTTACTATACACTAAGTGAAACACATTTATGTAATACTTTGGTCCTCTGAAAGAACACACAAGAGGAAAAATCATGAAGAAACTTTTGTTTCAACTTCACATTAAATCTGTAGCAATATTTACATAAATAAATAAATGTATTGTCAAAAAAGCAGTTACAAACTGTACAATGCGGAGGACAATTAATTGATACATCATTTTCTTTCTATTTCTTCCAGCAATGTGTTAGTGCCCCCCCTCCCCCGCCAACATACAGAGAGCCCAAATTTTCCTCTTTTTCCCAGAGTCGACCGATGTATAAAAAATAATCAATTTATTTGAACACAATACTCATAGACTAATACTTTCCTTTAAGAAAGAAGCAGGAAAATACAACAAATTTGAAGAAATTTACTTAAGTTCTTGGTGAAAATCAACCATTTTCCAATAGAAAAGAAAACCCTAAATACAGCTCATACTCATCCCTCCGCTTCCAGGCTGAGAGGAGTCTGTACACTGCCTGCTTTCTGATTAGTTCAAGATCAAAGCAGTGATCCTAGCCATATCACCACTTCCTTATGCAGAGTCCAAGAAATTGCATAGATTTGTGAAGTCCTCAGGTGAACCCTATAGACTGAACACTGGCACCTATTGGAACTTCACCGAGAACAAATTCAATTCCCTCATTTTCTCCTTTCTTTTCTGATTAATAACAAGAAGAATGCCCAAATGAGATTTGAATTTGTAAATAGAATAGAGAAAGGGGGGCCAACATAAAGCGCAACACATTAATTTCAAGAATTGCAANTTTTTTTTTTTTTTTTTTTTTTTTGCTATTTTTGCATGTGTAAACAGATTTCTTCACTTCAGCTCATAAGGCAAAGAGATCTTAAGAATTATGTAATTAAACAGTGCAGGTCACAAGTTCAACTATGCAAAAGCACAAACAATTCACCAAAGAATTAGTGAGAAGTGCTAAATAACAAAAAGGAGTTGTTTTGAATATTTAATAAAAGGTAAAATTGCTGTTAAAAGTACATATGCAAATACTAGTTGCCTCAAGGTACATGTGCAATGAGTCTATGGACTACCAACATCCCACCACAAAATACCATCAACACACTGGAGCATTTTTAATAGCAACTTCCCATCTAATTCTTGGACAGGTATTAAAAAAATATACATATACATAAATAATGAACATAAAAACTCACCTCATCTGCATCACTTATGTCTCCTCGGTCATCTTCAGACCTTGTGTGACCGTCTCCCGCAGACGCAACAGGTTGATTTGAGCCACTCACATTCCCCACACCATTGTTGGCAAAGTGCTCTACATAGGTCGACCATTTGTCCACATCCACTGGAGGATCGGCGTCTTCTCCTTCAGTGTCCAATAACTCAACCGCAACTTTACAGTCTTTCTTAAACTGTAAATAAAAAAACAGAAAAAATTTAAGAACCTTCTACTGCATTATCAGAAACATGTTGAATATTTGGGATATAAAGTTTTTTACATTTGATTATAAAAAGTAAAAATCAATGTTGTTGCATTCTGAAATAAACAAAAACTAACTGTTGTCACAAAATAAAACAATAAAATCTGAAATGGAAATATGCCATGTTTTGCTTTGATTTGATCAACACCTAAAAACTGCTATTAATATATTGTCATCACAGTTGTGCAGCATAGTAACATCCATTTGAGCATGCTGCTTGAAGTCAATACTATCCTGATTTCTCCAGTGTTTTAATCTGGTTTCAACATGAATCAATACGTGACCGTAGCGGAAGCAAAATATTTCAAATTGTTTCACATTTCCATTAAGACAGACATATTTCACATTCTACATGCCACAGTCTAGACTTTCTACATTACTTCTTTTTTAATGGTTTTAAATATTTTGTAGACTTATTAATTACTATTTGTACTTCCCAGAACACTTCAGCCACAGCAAGAAATGAAAAGCTACTTTTTCAACATAAGCAAACACACAAGTCTGCCAGAAAAAAATAATTAAACTACCTCCATCTCTTAACCAAAATATACACAGACATACAAAAAAAAACTTGCAAGACAAAACAGGTTAACCTCTCACAACTACTGTGAGATAGACTAAATGGAAGCCAGTGTTTTCAACAATATTATAAATAATACTTTGTTAAGTCACAAACTCGGACCATCACTTAAATTCAATAAGCAAAGTTGTCAAAAACTTCAATTTTATAAAATTAAATCTATTTCAATTTACCTTGTTTGAAGTTTTAAATAAATTACACATAAGGTCTTGATATATTAATATCCAATTTGTAACAATTCTCCATTTCCCACAAGAAACCTTGAAAAGGTTGGTTATATGCAGTTTATAACTGTATTTTCACGATCCCTCCATAGCCAGGGAACCAATCAACTCCCAAATAAGTTAATTAGTTGGAAGAGCAGACCTACAGTATTCATCCAAATATAGTCCCCCCTCCTATGTTAGGTGGCAAAATTTATGAAAAAAATGGAACTGAGTAAAATCTAAGTCTTTCTGAAGGGAAATGCTCATCCATGTGAAATGGTTGGCTCCAGTAAGTATAATCATAAGGTTTTCAAATTGAAAAGCTAACTGGTGAAGTTAAACTACTTCTCTTGATATGCCAGATCCATAAGGACTTTGGCTCTACTTCAAATTCTTGTACTGCTGCTTTATATCCACATGTCTGAGCATAATTTACCATTGAAGCATCACTGATTGCCCAATTTTCGTTGCAATGAAGAAGATTCCTACCTCTTGACAAAATCGTGTGCCATGGTGACAGCAATCTGTCATTCTTAGACAATGTGGACCAGTTCGGTTTCCATATTGAATGAGTGTGAAATCCCACCATCATCGATGTTCTTTGCGTTACTTTACGTATACACAGCTTGTGTTTGTTTAATTCCCTTTCCCCAACGAAATTTTGAATTAGCAGTTTCCCCGTCCTATACTCCAAATATTGGCCCCTCCATGAATTTTTGGAGAAAACAGTAATACTTTGGGTAAATACAGTAAAACTTGTCATAGATACACTTACCACATAGATCTTGAAACAATTCTCATCAGATAGAGAATTTTCAGCTCGTTTCTGATATAGAAGCTCAGCAGCAGCCCGTTGATATGCAGTTGCACACAAACCACCAGAAGCACCTCTCCGTGACTCTTGCTGGAATAAGTCCACACATTCTTGACACGTGTCATCAGTCACGAGGTGCTGCAGCTGAAGGAAAGAATGGAAACGTTAATTTAATTGTCCTCTTCAAAGAACCAATATAACTCATTAAGAATCATTAAAGAAAGGGAAAGGCATAAGCACTATCTTCCACAAAACCAAACAAAGCCCCTAAACAACTTGTCATCCTTACCAACTTAGAGCCTAGTTTACACAGGTCAAGTTAAGCCCGCTTTACACATTCCATTTTACAGACAATTTGCATGCAGTTGCTGTACAAGTAATGGGTGTGAAGTGGATGACGTCAGGCTTGACGTCGTCTGCGAGGACAGAAAATGGATGTTCCGAAATGAGTGCTTTAAACAAAGTAGAATAAGAAATGTATCTTGCTAGGATGAGTTGTCTCTCAACGCCACAGGGATTCAAGGAAAAGGTGAATTTGTTGTGTTGTTGCAATTTAAGAAATTGAAACAATGCATTTGTCATGTTGTTGCTATTTAAGAAATTAAAAGAATGCATTTTTCATGTTTTCCACAAGTGCCTGACCCTCAAAATTACTTTAATTCCACAGTCAGTCGTATTCAGACTACAACGTCACAAATTGTAATGTTTCCAATGCCAATTTCATATTAATCCTATTGCCCTAATGCCAATTTCAAATTACTCCTTTTACCCTAAATGTTTGGCAAGATTCATCTAACCTACTTCTGTTGTGTAATTGTGGGGCTCTCATCACAAACTTTTAGATACTCCTTCACCATTTTCAGTATTTTTTGTTGCTATGCGAGTATTGTACTGTATTAGTGAAAATTTATTTAGTTTTGTGTTCTAATTTGTGAATTACCTGCGATTGATTTTGGTAAATTAACTTTCATTCGGGTTTATGATTGTTTGGGGATATATTTATAGAAGAAATTTTAAATATGATTCATGATCAAACAAATCTGTTCCTCAATCTAAACAGTGAAAATCAGCGTCTCAAACAGCTAGGAAATCCCTTGTCTACAAAGTCTAAGATAGATGTGCCGCGAATACAGCATGGAACAAAAAGAGGACAGAACAGACACAAAATACTGAGAACACAAAGTATTCCCACTTTTTCAAAATTTCTTTAGAAATCCTCGTATTTTCAGATTATGCTTTAAAAAATAATTTAAATCTGTCTAAGAAATTGAAAATAACAATTTTGCATTTTGATACTTTTTCTTTTTCTACCCCTTCGAAGGACGCATGGGACAAATACATCTAACAATTTTACGATAAACAAATGTTTTCTGTGAAAGTTCTGGTTACATTTGAAAACAGTAGGTAAAAGAACAGCTAATTTGTGGAAACCAGTTAAAACATATGGAAAAAAATTACTTTGTCACAAAGTTAAACAGAATCTACACACAGAATACTACACTGTCTGCTTGTTAGTAGAGTAGAGTATGAAGTAAACATGTTTCCACAAGGAGGGTGGACACGCGAGTGAGAGTTTTGACAAGAGTGGGGGTAATAGAGTACACCTACTTTCCAACAAGTCACTGGTAACTCCACCAGCTACTATCCACCTCACTCGCCACTCTACTGTACCAAGTGTTAACAAAAGTATAGTAATTGTACTCTACCAAGTACTCGCCTGATTACTCTTCCTGTGCGAACAAAGCTGAAGGTTCAATAACACCGAAATGCATACAATCTGCACAAACCAAGGAGTCCTGCTCATCCCAAAAGCAATTTACATCACTGCTATGAAGTGAAATATTAGTTTATAGATTTTCGTATAAAATAGACGATTCATGAATGTTTGTAAGTTAAATCTTCACATGTTCTGTATTTGTCTTACATTACTTGATCACATCTGTTCATAATTTTAGCATCTATGATTAGTTATATTGATACTGACAATATGTAATACCATTAAATATTGATAATATTAATATTGATTCTTCTTTGTTAATTCTCAGCTCGAGGTTGGATAAGGAAAGGTACGGGACTTGTGAAACACTCACTCCTTTGATAGGAACATTCTACAAGAATTTCCAGACACTTGAACAGGTTTGCATAGACAGGAAAAGGCGTCAAGGGAGGTTCAATTTTTCTGGACTCTTGAAAAGATCCTACATGGGGATAATGATTGGTATTATATCAACTTTGTCAGTCCTCCACATCTTTCCAATTTGTATTATTATAATGACTACTACTATATAGTAGCTTGTAGAAAACACAATTTCACTGAGAAATCTCACCTGTCTAACAGCGTAGCTGACAACTTTGTCCAATGTGAATGCAATGTACGCATGTATTCCAAACATTTCTCTCAGGGTATCTTCATATGCATTAGCATCCATGTTGCCATCAAGAACATTTTTAACCATGTCCAAAAAGGCAGGATAGTAATCTTCAACATCTATTTCACCTAAAAAATAATGAAAGTATTTATAACATTAGGTATTAACTAATTATTTACTGCAATTAGTCTGCTGAAATAAATTATAGAAGAGCAAAATAACAAAAATGTCTGTAAAAGAAACAAAGGATAGGAGAAAAAAAGACCTTACAATAATTTCTGCTAGGAGCATACAGAGCAAAAGAGGGTAAAATAGTTAAGGAACAATGAATATTCGGAGGAACATATATACAATAATAGGTTTTCCAATTAAAAGGAAATACGCATAGCATATGTCACGCTATTTACTAACGTGCATGTTTGAATCCAAACTTCTTTTAATTATGAAGTTAACAGCCCAGTCCATTAACAAATTAAAAAAGTACTTTAAATTAAAAGATATTTTGTCTCAATATATATTTTAATAGTAGTGTAAGTTCCCAAAGTACAGGGAAAGATAGTCCTTTTCCATTTACTGACTCGAGAAGGACGGTGCAGTCTACATTCGCACTGTACTTGCATTCTAACTTGTAATGATCATCCTAACATGCTCACTTTTTCCCCCAGCTGATCCTATCCAGATGTCGCAGAGCAGCTGGGAAATGTGTCATTGTATCATTTTATTATTTCATAGTCATTGTGCGCGAGTGATTTGTACGGCTTCAGCGTGAAACATTCCACAGAGCAGTCAAAAGTTATGACCTGTAGGTGAGCACCCAGTACAAATCCTGAAGACAGGCATTTTTTCAACCCAATACTTTCATATGTAATGAAGCGAATATTTTTAGTTTAGTGTGTGACACTGACTATTGTCATTCCCGGATGTCAACTCACAAGCATTCTCATGAGACTGAATCTATATTGTACTTTGTATACAATTAATGTTGACTAGTGCCACCGAATATAAAACAAAGTCTACCACTTTTAACCAGCCTCTGCAGTGAAATAGAAAACCCACGTAAACAGGAGAATATGATCTTCCCAAGTTTGCATCATGTTCTGAGGATCGCGTAACACTTGAAAGGTATCATGTTTCAGCTCCTTAAATCATTCATGTACATAAAAAAATAATAAATCAGACTGACATTAGCGAAAATAAATGAGAAGAGGTATCAGAATTGACATGATACTGGAAGGGACTAAAGTTTATGGAATTAAAAAGAATCAAATAAGTAAGCAAAAAGTTAATACATTAAAAATAGAGACATTTGTGTTATAAGAACAGATAAAACTATGTAGAAGAAAAAAAATCAATCACCCACCATAAAATGCAATTTTTCCCTAAATTGCTCATGAACTAATACGTACTTAAAAACTCACTTTTAGGTTTCAACCTTAGAGCTATTGCAGTTGACTCCTTCCTACCCCGACGATATCTTGCTTCATCAGCTGCCAATTGAACAGCACGTTCATACATCCGTGTTAATCTCTCACATAAGATTTGATGAAGTCTCAGGAACAGGTACCAATTGTTATTGCCAAAAAACAAAGTGTAACTTTCTTCAGGATGCATACTAGCAGTCCCATTCGTGCCAAGTCCAAGAGCTCGAACGGGATCAGACTCTGCAGCTGGCGTTGTGGAATTCATCTGCAAGAAAACCACATCCATTATTATGACACACACTGCAATGGTTCTAGTCGTTTCCTTTGTATCTCTGCTGGAGAGCAATCACTTACAGTAGGTTTCACATCTCCATCCACAGGTTCTTTCTTCACAGGGGCATCTCCTTTCCGACCTCTTGAACTCCCTGTAGAACCAGATATGTTAGTTTGTGGCAATGTATTGACAGGGGAAGCAGCTAAAGCATTTGGTCCACTATTACCGCCAGCAGGTGTGCAAGATTCTAGGTCCACTTCATCTTTCTCATCTACGAAAAAAGAAAACAATTCAGCTTCTAAATCAAAATGATATAACATTACATGTACTCAATTGATCTAATATAAATTCCGAATATGTGCATCCTCATAAACACATTTATCACCATATTTAATAAAGAAAACCTGTTACCACATATAGATAATTAACATGAAGAAAGTGCAAGTACTGAACATACAAGGCATATCCTCCATGTTCCCACTATCAAGTTCATATATTAGAAAAATAATATCCGACATCGAAACAAGTTTCCAAACTTTTTTAGCAAACCCTTAACATGCCATTGGTTTAATAAAATCATGCCAACTAATTCGAATGATTAGCAAGTGAAAAAGTAAGTTTCAAAACATTTTTTACACTTACCCTCATCATCTCTTTCATCATCTGAAAGTTGCTGACGAGGATGAGAAAACATATCAGGTAAGAGTTGCCTCAAAAGTAATTTGATGCGTTGCTTATCCTCCTTATGTATCCCAGTTTGTCTTTTCACATGATGGATCAAAAGGTTCGCAGCATCATCCAAAACAGATCTATCTTTGTAAGGTAACACAAGATGTGGTCCACCAGCATTCGCTGCGCTGCTATCTGTGTCGCCCTCTTCTGCCTGCTCATGTCGCTTCAAAATAATGTTAATTATGAAGGAAATTAATACATTAAATAATTACCCTACATGTTCAATGATTAGTTAAAATTATCAAAAACAAATTCGAACTCTACTGGTCCACCCCACAGAGTTCAAACAAAGGTGAATTTTATTAGTCAGTTTCATGTAAATACGTGGCAAGAGCTCACCTCATCATACAAAGTTTCAATTTCATTAAATAAACTTTTCGAGCGCAATGCTTTGAGATCATTCTGTTTGAAATTGATGCCTTGGTGATCTAGAGACTTCAAATAATACTTCTCATTTTGTTCTCTCCACAATTTATTGAATCCCTGTAAAATAGAAAAGAAACCCCAAATCATAAGAACTATTTGAAAACCTGCAAAACATTCAATAAAAGACATACTTTTTGGGCTTCTCGCCATTCCTCCTCTTTCGCTTTGAGTCTCCTCAAGACAACAGGTACTGCGACCACAGGGTTCTTCTTCAGGCCTTCCACTATGTCTGGAGCCTTGTCTCCGTAAATTCGCTTCAAAGCTCGTTGATGGATAGTAGGGGACGTGCCTCCCAGACAATCGTCTAGGCGAAATCGAGCAACTTCCTCAGGCGACATACGCGAGAGCTTCTTATTGACCCCTTCCAGGACTCTGATTGTAGCTGCATTGGTCTCAATCACCACGTCCAACTACAAGCAAAGTTAATTCACTAAATAAAACACATTCAGAACAACATATGTAAAAACATCAAGACATAAAATTACAAATGAAGACTAATCTATTCTAAAATCATTCTGGCACTCGTAACAATTTACCTAGTCCTGGGAAGTACAATCACATAAATTGGCAACTCCAATAACCTAAATTCCAAAATAAATATAATGAAATAAGCACAATTTGAAGTAAAATCTCAGAATAAAGTTTCTGAATTTCTACAAAAAGAAATATTGCATCTAAGTCTTAAAAAAATTATCTTGCGCAATGTTAATTATTTTGATATCTTTGTTAGTTGAAATCACACGATTATTGCTTTAACAATAAAATTCAGACACACATGCACAATCCAATCTAAAATGGGTTAGACTTATTTTACTTTGAATATCATAGGATTTGCCAGTAAATATAACCCAAAAAACACAAAATAAAAAATAAAACAAATTAATCTACTAACCTCGAACCTCTCATCTTCACATCGGTAAATGTACTCTTCATACTGAGTCTTGCGCGATGTAACAAAAGTAGAATCTTCACTCCACGTGGGAAAGGAGACCCATGTATCATTGAGCACTTCACGGCACAAAGGAGTCCGTCCGGAGCATTTGGGAGGAGCGTAACTTTTAGGGACAGCACAATAACTGGCCCCAAGCCGCTTACATGCAGTGTAGTCTGGAGAGAGAGAGAGAGAGAATTTGGTGTTTGGCAATATGACAGCAGTACACACAGGAGTGTCTTAAGCACGTTCGACAAGATCCAAGCTAAATTAATTTAATTAATACCAAGAATACAAAATGACAAAATATTTGTGCTAATTGCACCCACGAAGACTGTATAAGCCATCTATTCATGGGAGGTATACAAGAAAATCCAGTACAAAGAAAAATTCATGGTAGATATCAATAATAAGTTGAAATAAACTAAATTAAATTGATTATTTTAATTACAGGATAACATTAGTTAATATCCAGCCTTTAAATCTTTTTAATCGGTTGCAATCTGTCTTCATTATCTTCAATTTAAATGGCAGCATGTGAAAATATTTTATTGCATTATACTCCTAACGTTTTTGCACAACACTTTATTTATTTTAGGCAACCAGTGCATTTTAGAATGAGTCCCAAGGCTAGACTCCATAAAATCATTACCAAGGTTCCTATGGTTTAATAAAATACTTTAATATGTGAATATATTCTATTAGTGATATTTGTTTAATTTCATTTGATATTATGATTGTTTCTCTAACCTTCAAGTTACACTATTGCAACACAACCTAATATGATTTGTTGCAACAAATAAATAATAACATAATACATGGTTCGGTTTTGCAACTAATAATAAATTAAATGTATTGTCTGATAACTTTGTTGAATACATTTCCCTCGCTAAAGTATTTCCACTTTCGAATGTACATTTGTTAAATTAAGTTGCTTTGAATAAAATTAATGATTATTTATTAAATAGGATTCCAAAATTTTTATTGTTGGTAGAGGTCTGGCTACCAGCACGAGATGCAAGATCAATTAGTTGACACTCAAACTTTGCATGCAAAACTGCATGAAGTATAGAACAAACTATTTTCCAAATTGTTCACAACAGAATGCAGCGTAAACAGCGATCACGTCTTTTCAGACTTCACAAAACATTCCATGAAATATTGGAGCACAAAATGTATTGTACGAAGCGAGCTTAAGCTTAACAATAATATGTTCAATACAGGTATCTTATTTCATCATTCACGATTTATTATTAATATTTACAGGTAACTTGAATATAATTCACTGATGAACACATACAGACATAGCTTGACTATCCCCACACACTATTTAGTCTCAACACAAAGACACAGGTGACTGAAGGTTCAGACATACTGCCAATAGCAATGGAAGAAAGGAATTATTGACAGAGGACAGAAAGAGCTGCACTCATGTTCATCCTTACAATTTAATTTTTTATGAAGGGGTATCTTACTTTAAAATTCATTCACTGTTGCAAAATTCATTCACTAAGCAAGACAGGTGCCTGCAACATTGAATCTAATATGAAAACCATAG
Organism: Laupala kohalensis; assembly: GCA_002313205.1. NCBI lineage: Eukaryota > Metazoa > Arthropoda > Insecta > Orthoptera > Trigonidiidae > Laupala > Laupala kohalensis. The sequence goes on along the minus strand of NNCF01128178.1, from coordinate 147,265 downwards.
GAGTTACACAGACAGCAGTTATAACCACACTACAAAATAACGCTTGTATGCATTGTGTGCATAAGGAAATTGTATCCGGGCCAGCAAGGAACCTGCAATCCATGATGTATTGACACAGAAAGGGTAAAGTGACACGGAGGACCTCCATCTGGTCTCAGAGCTTTAAAGAAAGCATGCAATTGGGGTAAGATAGTTGCAAAGTCAATCTGCTCTCTTTATCATGTCAACATACAATTACACGCAGCCACCAATTTGCCAACTAGGTAAGCAAGCTGTTCTCAAATGTAAAAACATGGTAATAACAAAAAATGAAATGGCAGCAATGAGCAAGAATGAAAAGCAAAGCAATAAAAAAAAAAAACGTTGAAAATATTTTGATATGACCCCAGTAGTGTTCTGTAGAAATAAGTACTTAAGGCCAATTCTAAGATATTTCACCCACCTATTTCCATAGCCAGATCCCCTGTGGGCCGCTCCTGGCGAGCAACATTATTAGGAATGGCTTCAGAAGCACCATGGTGATGTCCAGAGAGGCCACTTGTACTACTAGATCCATGACCAGGGGTTGATGGCGCCATGTTATCTGAATAATTCAGGAAGTCCTTAAACCACCGTAAAAGCTCTGGAAATTTTCCAAGGAATGGAGTAACAAGCTGGACCAGTTCGCTTCGACTCACTATCTCATGATTGAAAAGGACCAGACAGCGGAGAAAATTTTCATAAACTTCCTGGTTCTTAAGAGCTTTCCGAGTCTAAAAAGTTAACAAAAGAAATTGTCAGAAACACACATCTGAAATGTACAATACACATAAGTTAACACTATTTGTAACAACTAAATAAGTAAATAAATAGACAGCGTTCAACATTAGCAAAGGCACGATAAAGAGAAAATTCATGTACCTTATCAAAAAACGCAAAATCAGTGAGGCTTCCATACTTCCCAGCCTCTGCCAAAGAAACATCTCTCAAAGAAGCCATTTTGTGTTTCTTTGCAGGAGGGCCATGATGAGCTCCAGAACTTCCAGGCGAAGTTGATGCATAGGATGGAGACCTTTTCAACTGACCACCGGCATGGCCAGGTTTCCCACTACCAGAGCCGCTGCTACCGCCGCTAGTTGAACCCAAGGATGCAGAACCAGGACCACCTACACCTGGTCTATCTCCCGTGCTGGAAGAGCCGGTAGATCCAGTCGCTGATCGGTGATGTTCTCCGGCACCGAGGCTAGGGACATCACGACTACTAGGACTACTCAAGGAGTTATAGCTTTGCTTTGTACTAGATCCTATAGGCTTCTTCACTAATCCAGCATGGTCGTTTGAGCCTTTCCCCTGCAAAGAGAAAAAGAACACATTAGGCAATCAAAATCAACCATCGGCAGCAGAATTCTACATTTCACACACTCTAGTCCTAAGGAAAGCTAAGTATATAAGATAGAAAACAAGTGCATTTGATACAGTAGCTTAGTTCATAACCCTCAGACAAAAATTAACTGTCAAAATAATCTTTGTTACAAGAAATTTCTTATTACTTGCAAAAATAAAATATTCATCGAGTGATGTCGGCCCACAACTCAAGAGCTCTTGCTCCCATTGCCAACTATTTTTTCTGTGCTCCTCTAATGGTGAGTAATGCAGTTTTCAAAATCAATAAGTTTTCATAACGAACCACTGAGTTTCGGAATGGAAAAAAATGTAATTAACAATCCAGTGATAGTATTGAAGAACTGAACTGGTCACTTCAAAGTGCTGGTTGGAGAAGGAGTACGTAATTACTTTTTCATGAATAGATTGTTTAACTTCAGAGGTTCAGTTGCAGATTTATTAGACTTCAAAATACATATTTCCACTCGCCACTTGAGGAGCACCAGGAGAACTGTTGGCACAAGTTGACGATGGCAGCAAGAGCTCTCTAAATTAGTCCTGGGTGAATAATGTTAGTGGTAGACTCGTCCAGATATTACTATTACGTAGCAACCCCAGAAGGGCATCACTCCGTGACCAGGTTAAACCAGGCAATTCATTATATGTCAATAATCTGATAATAGGAATGGGTCATAGTTCAATTACTCCAATATCCAGCAACTCGCATCATACAGCTCTTCCCAGCTCTCTTCATATCCAACCTGTTTCACCGTATCCTATAGCAAGGCTAGTGTTCATCACATGATCCATTTAGAACAAAATAAATCCTGGATTTTCTCTTTTTAAGAGCTTCCCATTTCCTCTGGTATACTGTCTTCTTTTTTACAGCAAACACTAACTAGTTAAAGTAGTTTAACTAACTAACTAACCAACCACATCACAAAATCTAATCACATCAGTGTCATTATGATGTCAAATGAAACAAGCACTAGTCACCAACACACTAGGGAAGGAACAGTACTTAAGTGTGCTGTCATTGCTTCTTCAGATTACAAGTCCTAGTCACAGAGGTTTACCCTTCTCCTCTCAATACAATACATTAGTTTCAAACCATACGTGTCCACTTTGCTTCACCAACAAAGAAAATAAGAAACGGGACAAAACATTATACTAGTCAACGTTTGGGAAAAACCTTCCATCTCACAACTTCAACAATATATTCACTACTCAGTCATGCAATGAAATATTTCTCATTAGAAAAGCTGCAGTACATACAATACTCAATGGCCTTTTAGTACTCAACAACAAATAAAACTGCAGATTTCTTAAAATTATTGAACAATGAAATAAGATCTTGTTTCAACAAATTAGTTATAACACAATATCTAGTACTAAAATTCTTTTATTTCACTACCAACAAAAACTGCTAAGGAGTGAAGTGAAAACTTATCAGTTACTATCTCTCATTGGCTTTTTAATAATCATTTCTTTATTTAAAATTTCCTATTATTTCCTTAATTCTTGCTATTAAGAACCTGTAAGTTAATTGATCCTAAGTGGAAGGAGAGATAGTAATATGATACTGTATCTATCACGGCAGAAACATCATCTGTCGTGTAAGGTTACACCAATGAAATAAGGAAGTTATATCTAGCTAAAATAGGAAAGATATATTCCCCATCTTAGACAGATAGTTGCTCCAACTAAAATTAATATTTTTTAACTATCCTTCCTCTATTTTTGCCCTTTTCATGACATCAAATCAAATCACCAGGCAGTTCTCACTTAACATAATATAACCACCAGAATGTTCCCGGATTATTTTTCAATTCTCTACATACAGATTCATTTCAACAAACTTATCTAGGCTTATAACTGAGGGAGATGCCAAAATCTAAATGAACTGCCACGTTATTAGTGGAACAAAAAATCATACCACGATCGCAACATCTGAAATTTAATACCTCTTAACTTCCCTTCAAAATAACCATGTTTCAAGTTGCTAAAGACTAGTTGAAAATCCTATAACTAGAAATTATGTACTATAGTAATTACCGACATGATCAGGCATTGGAAAATTCGGGGTTGAAGAAAAAATAGACTCAAAATAACGCAAGCACACACCACATTANTACCCTCTATGAAACCATACTGTCTCTTACCTGTCTCTTATACACATCTAGATGTGTATAAGAGACAGCTCCCCACCAGCACGAGAGTAGTTCCACAAATGGCCACTAGATCGCACTCGTCAACCACGCTGTGACTTCAGCTTGCGCGCGCGTGATACACGGTGTCGAGAACGCTTACATGCGTGGGACGCGTCGCGTTTTGTAACAAATCAAGCACAGTAAGTTTCATTTTACATCCATCAAGGCATTATTTTTTCCACAGCAGTATTAATATTGATGTGTGTGGTGTATACGCGCGAACCAGGTCGAGGCAATCATCATACGGGGAACCACCGAACAAGTAATATCACTGGCCCCCTTCCCAGATCACAGTCGCTTAACGCAGTACGTTGCACAAATATTCAGATTCCAAATTTCGCGCAAGCATAAATATTTTAAATCATAATTAAAGGAACATAGTAAAAGCTATATGAGTTAAGATCATCAGTATTATGACTTTACAAGAAGAAACTGAGGAACGAGAAAGGAAGACAAAATTTATTTCTAACAATAGGTGCTGAAATCATTTTACTTACGAGGGGGGAATTGCGTGAAAACAGTTAAATGTGGGGCAGGGGAACGTATCGAAATAAGTATAATTAATTGAAGAACTTCCCGAATTGATCCATTGCAACCTGGGAGGCACATTGAGAAGAACTGTGCCGCACAAGTCTGTCCTACATTTGCGTAAACTCATTAATAAGATTCCTACATGCAGTTGTACATGGAATAGTTTCCAAATTTATCAACAATTAGTATTAGTATTAGTATTTTATTTCAGATTACAGTTTTACAAGGTCCAATAGATGGAGTACCTCAACCTACAGGGGATTATAAAATCCGTGCGTAGGTCTGATGGTTAGATAATTCATCATAGATTAAATTTACAATCAAAATACTCAACCATCGTACATACTCAAAAACTTTTTACACTTATACTCAAATAATGTGTGAACCTGCACACATATAACAAATTATTATCAATATAGTTATGAATTGTAGTAAAGAAAAATTAATAGTTATTTGATTCATATATATACACATATACATACATACATACAAATACACACACATACACATGCATACACACTTGAGATCATAAATTCTCTTTTATCCATTTTTTTAATTTTCCTCTAATATTGCCATGGCTTATATTTAATTCCTTAAGATGATTTGGTAATTTATTAAATACAATAATAGCATTATATGTGAATGCTCTTTTCCCTACATTCAGTTTTTGTCTGGTAAGACTAAGGCTTTTATTCCTTGTTATGCTATTAGATGCCAAATATTTTCTACTTAGTAATTCATAATTATAGGTCAAAGATTCTAAATGGTAGGCTTGTTGGATGTTGAGTGGGTAGGTGACCTTTTCTTCAGAAGTAGTAGTAATGGAGGTTTTGTGTTCATTTTTCATAATTAAATCAACAACCCTACCCTGCAATTTCAATAATTTGTGATATTGTGTACTATTAGTCCCTCCCCAAAAAATGATGCCATAAGTACTGATACTGTGAAATAGACCATAATAGATCATCAATAATGCTCTCAATTTCAATACTTTTTTAAGTCTATATAAAACATACAACAGATATTTCGTTCTCTTAATGACGTAATTTATTTGTAATTCCCATTTTAAATTTTCATCTATGAGAATTCCCAAATATTTTATATGATCAACTCTCTCTAGTGCAACCTGGTTGATGCTAACTCTCAAATTATGCTTTATACTGTCACTATAATTTCCAAATTGTATGTATGTAGTTTTTTTAAAGTTAAGCGACAAACTGTTATGAAATAACCAGTAGTATATTATACTAAGGCTTTCATTAATCTGAGACTCAATCTCTTCCCAGGTTTCACCAGTACAAAATATTGCAGTATCATCTGCGTAAGAAATAATCTCCATCGGTATCGATAACAAGTCATTGATATAAATGAGAAACAGTAGTGGTCCAAGAATTGTACCTTGAGGCACCCCGATTTTCACAATCTTTGGTTCACTTCTCACATTCTGATCCAATTTTACAAATTGAGTTCTATTTGACAAGTAACTATGAATCAGTCCAAGCCCAATGCCTCTAACCCCGTATCTCTCTAATTTTTGCAATAATTGTGTATGGTTTACTGTGTCAAAGGCTTTAGCTAAATCTAGGAACACTCCTGCAATCTTAACACTATTGTCAAGGTTTTGATATAGATATTGTGCAATATGGGCGAATGCATCTTTCGACCCTTTACCCTCTATGAAACCATACTGTCTCTTACTCAAAATGCTATGTTTATCCAAGAATTTTTTTATCCTTATGTGTAATATTTTTTCAAAAATTTTACTAATATTTGAGATAATAGATATTGGTCGATAATTATTCACATCCTGCTTTGAACCTGATTTATGAACAGGAACTATCTCTGCTTTTTTAAAATGGTCAGGGCAGATACCTGAAGTGAAACTATTATTAATTATGTGAACTATAGGATGAGCAATGAAATTTTTAATTTTTTTGATAGTCAGGCTACTTATGCCATCAATACCTCCTGCCTTTTGTCCCAATTTTTTTATGATCTCCATTACTTCTAGATGATTAGTGGGAAGTATACTAAAGGTATAAGTGTTAAGTGGAATGTCTGGAAAATTAAATTTTAAAATAGGTGCACTTATAGATTTAGCCATATTGATTCCCACGTTACTGAAATGTTCATTCATAGTATTAGCTAAGTCTTTTTGATCTTCTATAATGCAATTTCCAATTTTCAATTTATTTATATTTGTTTTCTCATTGGTAGCTCTATTAAGTACAATTGAAGAGATAGATTTGTTTTTGTTTCAGTTTTGCTCAAGAGGAAACAGACGACAGTTCTATAAAAGGATTCAAATTATTCATCATGCATATCGTGTATATTTCAGCGTATATCAAGTCAAACTATCCCGCAACAGGTTCCGAAGGTGCCTCAGAAGAGCCCCAGAATTTCTTGACTTCGGCACANGGGGGGGGGGGGGAGAGAGAGAGAGAGAGAGAGAGTTGTGGCCAGCTCTCGCTCAGGATAGACCCAGTACTCATTTTACAGCAGGCTGGGAGTCAGTTTGGATGTGTTGGGGCATGATGAAAAATATAATATAGTCTTCGCTAAAGCACAGTGAACGCTTCAGAGGAGACTAGCTCCAATTAAAACGCAATCAAAAGAATACAGTGGGTTAGTGTATTCTTCCTTTATCTTTAGATAAGACATGGAGAGAACTATCTTGGTACGAAGTAAAATACTTCGGAAACATACAGTGGAGTCACTTCTATCTAAAAGGTATATTGCAAGAAGTCTGCCACACTCTTCTCTTACATTTTTCTTCCAGACTAGTTACAGGAACTGTTACTCCCATACTTAGCTTCTGCCGACTGATCTTACGCTGCAGTGGCAAGTGAATATACTAATTTTAAAGTAAACTGCTGTCTAACAGGAGTCAAAATTCAGCAATACATTGTAAAGATGAGAATAAATATTATTTTCTTAGCCAGCAGTTCAAAATGGCAGGTAACATGTTTTAATAAACTCATCTCATTGTTGAGTTCATGTTTTTCATTCCAGAAATGCACAACTACTGATTTCTCAATCTGACCAAATTTAAAATTATAAATACAATAGTACAAAAAGGAATATTTTAAGAATATTAAATTAAACAGGAAGAAGGGCTCTAGGTACTTCTACAATTAAATGTAAGCAAAGCATGAAGCCAACAATAGTGCAATATTACACAAACCACAATGTACGATTAATCATTAGTTATACAAACCTAGGGAAATAAGAGTGGTGTATTGTGGACAGACAAAGCCATCTATCAATTTGGTGGTTGAAGAAGTGTGACATTCAAGTTACTAAATTAGAAGAAAAAAGTATATTTTCGAACTGTCACAATTTCTATTAGACAAGTTTGGAATATGAAATGTGTCTTCAAAACCACTGAGAAGCAAAAGTGGGCCTAGGAGAGGGAGATATCAGGAAGTAAATTAGCACTGAACAGCGTTTGCTCATTTGATCATAGCTTAATGTACCTAAATGCAAAGAATCAAGGGATTTTTTCTGAATCAATTGTGAATTTTAGAGTTCTGGGAATTGTTTAAAGTTAAGTTTAAATTAGCACTTTTGGAAGCACAAAATCAGCATACAAATATTACCTCTAAGATGCATTTGACCTCGACCAATGAGAATTCCTGAGTGTTGAAGTATTTAAAAGCTATAATGCTCTTCAAAATTTGACACAGTAAAGTTTTCACAAAATAATCAATTAGAATGATTTTCACATACTTCCTCACTACTAATTGTGCCTAGTACCAAATTTATTGAGTCCTTCCAGAAAAAACTGTCCCAATACGTGGAGAGGGTCTGTGGAGTTTAAAAAGGGATGATTACTCATTCAACTCTTGGGGGTGAAAACAAGGTTAGTAAACACAAGCCATATTCACAATGTAACGTGTTAGTAAAACCTCGGAGGAAACATTAAACACAATTTTATGCGATAATTTGGGTCAACTGATTCCACGAAGTAAGCAGCAACCTTATCAGGGAGTGAGATACTTGGAACAAGAAATATGGGAAGAATATAGTATACAAGGTAATTGTGTGGGTATGATAACATTTTGGGAATTTATGGGACACAGTCCAACACTCCTCTACCTTTTATACTTTGATGTTTGAACTAATTATAGACATTTTTGAAAGAGCATGTGTCCTGGGATTCCATACTCCCATCCTCTACCATCAAGAAGTGTGACTTAATATGGATGGTACATAGTTTGCTTACCAAAGCAGCATGATGGGATGTTGCATCAGGTAAAAACTGACCAAATTCAGCAAGCAAGTCTTCTTGGTTCTCGAACAACTTGGCCACCTGAGCATAGACTTCTGCTTCAGTTAGTTGCTTTCCAGGAGCAAGAGCACCTTCTTTCAAATTCTTCTGTTCTTTTTGGTATGTATGAAGAATCTCCAAGAAACGTTTGTACTTATCAGGCTGTCCCTGAAAACGGTTCTGAGAAGGAAACAAGAAGAGAAACAGAAAGAATTATAAATGAATACATGTTTACTCAAAATTCTAAAATAAAAAATTTCATAGTTTTAGACAAAAAAATATCGCATTGTCAGGAATTTCTGCCAGGGCCCTGGGGAACGAGCCCAACACCCATCAACATTCATTATTGCAGTAGCACCGTCTTCCACAGCACATGTCAAAACTGGGCCACTACGATTCTGGTGCAAGCACATTGAGACAAATATTGGCCTCAGAATACATTAGTGTGTATCTAATTATGAGAACACACTAGCAAAAACTTCCTGGTGTTGCAGCAATATTAATAGAAAATACAGTGAAATTTCTCTACACTGAACACTCGTGGGACCTTAAAATTTGACTGCTATTGAGAAATGTCTGCTTCTGAAAAGTGAAAGCAAAACTTGGAATAAAATATTAAGGAGTGAATTAGTGTCCGCAGTAGAGAAGTGTCTGCTCAGGGAAGTTTCATTGTACTACAATAACTACACTCAATTGTTCCATTCTCCAACAATTAACTTAACAATGTAAATGGCCCATTCTCATATACCTGTAAGATATATTCCTGCTTAAACATATCAACTGCACTATAAAAAAGGAATTCTCATGGAAAGTTGTTACAATAGAAAAACAATGGCTACCAAAATGAAAAATCAAAATAATGTAGCATGCTAATTTTTTTTTTCCAAATACCATGAAGGTAAAAAAAAACTACATAATTAGTAAGGCAATTAATGTTGCACTTCTGCTCACCTTCATAGATCAAATAAAATCTATGAGGCTATCTGAGTGCAGATGATTAACAGAAGAACACTGTTCACGACAACCGGTTTAATTATCATTTTCATTTCCTACTTCCTTAGGCTGTAGGGCAGAATTGTTTAAGTTTCAAGAGACTTATTTGAGAAAATAATTATTTACGTTATTCACTAAGTTTGATATTCTGTTCTTTTGCCTAAATATTAAATTGGCAAAACAAAAGTAAATGTCTCATGTGCCCTATAGGGAAAAGTTGTGAGCGCTGGGAGTTTGGGATCCTACGCCAGTAGAAGACAGGTGGTCTTTCTGTACACACACTGCAAACACACTCACTTACTTTCTTGAGAATTCAGTTGGGAATTCTGGGGAACAAAGAAGAAATAGCAATTGTACATTGATACGCATTATTTCATTGTATATATTATATTATTGATATAAGTTCAATTTTATTGTAACGACATTATTTTTGTTATGCTAAAATGTAACTGAATTAATCAAGTTCACACTAGGATTCAGGATTTCTATTTGCAAATCCTATACAGAGAATAAAAAGATTCACTCATTTAGCAGCTTGCAACTGAACCCTCCCCACTTCAGTTCCTGCCCTTTGACTTGTGGACTGACATTGAATTCAAAACCAACAAACCCAAATAGAAAAAAAAATAACTTATTTATTTGATGCATTGATGTATTAGTGCTTGGTGTTTATTATAACGCAACTTAACAGCACATTGTGTACCGGTAGACGGAATTCACTAGAAAATACATTACGCAGGGTGCATGTTATCCCTCTTATATGTAAATTTTCAAATGTTCATGAAGGTAAAAATGCATCTTTTGCAAAATGATCTTGCATGAGGAATACATTATCAAGCTACTTCAAATACAGATGATTTACATATCTCTGCAAGAGTACTTTGTGTTTATAACACTTGTATTTTGTATTATGCTAATAAATTAAATTGAGTACAACTCATAGGATACAAAGAAAATGTGATTGAAGGAAAAGCAGAATCTAAGACTTGTAGAACAAGGACCCAAAAATGGTACATTAATCAACCTATGATTTTGAAGCATGATGCACTATATATGACAAATGGAAATTCCATATATAGTTGTTAAAAAGTAATTTTTTCAAAATCTGTACATGTACATGTGGCACATTGGTGTACATTTCCCAACAAGTTTTTTGAGATAAAAGATTGTAAATTAGTGCCAAATTCAACTATCGGGATAAATTAAGTCATCTATAGCAGGGCAAATTACGTTCTTGTTACTTTCAAAGGTTTTATGTGGTAGAAATATAGCTTTGATAGCCCTATTAGAGAGGCAACTCATTTGAATGTTGAATTTCAGATCATTCCAGATCATGATTTCCAGCTCCTGTGTATCCACAGTTTCAGCTGTATTTCTTCCACCCACAGGGTTACTTCATTCAAAAATAAATCTTTCTACGTGCATTAAAATACATTTTGATGCATTCAGAAGTAGAATTGTAAATCTCAACTACTCATAAACACTATCAAAATCTTGAAGGTGAAGATCACTCTCCAGTGGATTGAAATATAATTTTGTGTCATCGGCCCACATCTACAGGTAGGAGTGCATACCATAAGGCAGGTTGCTCATATACAAAATAAGTAACACCTAATACCTATCCCTTTGCTCTGCTGATGACTTTTCAGTAAGGTCTTACATTCTCCGACAGTTGAGACCCTGAGCCAAGCTAAGGATAATCCAAAACCGGTGTAGATAATATCCTGGCTTATGTGTTAAATGATCTGTACTCTCCCTTCACAGTCATCTTTCCCCCTTTTAATAAATCATTTCCCTCCAATTGTCACCACATTTCAACATCATACATTCTACTAATTTCGAAGATATGCAATAGATATATAATAAGTTATTGCAGACTTCTTACCACTGACAACACATTAATTTATATCTATCTGCATGAAAAGCTTTACAGAACTTAATATTCATAAACTGTAGAGTGAATATAAGAGGCACGGCAGATTTGTTTTTTCAGATCAACCTTTCTTAAATGACAGAAAACAAATAGTTACAATCTAAGGCGAATGCAGGCTGGGAGAAGATGGGGCAGTTGCCCCGCCTTAAGAATTGGTGCAGATACCCTATTTTCCATATGGAACATTTAGTAAAAGTAGTAGTTGAAAAATTTGCAACTAATCATCACAAACTCTTGTTTAAAAACTGATTCTTTTAAATAAATGGTGTTTTTAATGCTAGTATGTATTATTGAATGACATTCAATTCTTCTTGATATAGGGTGAATCCAGAAATCTTCCCCACCTTATATTTGAGCCGGATATGCCCTAGATTACAACAGATAATGGTCATTCAAAGTAAATACCTGCGTCAACAGGCGTGGCAAAGTTTTATCGTATTATTATTCAGTGTCCTTATAAATTGTATTAATAGCTGCATTTCTTTTCTTTAACTTCCTACAACATGCTGATAAATAATTGTACTTCTATAGATGATTGAATCAAAATTCACAAAGATTTAGACAGTATCTGCCAATTGTCAATAACAAATGATCTTCTAATTCACAAGAAAATCTAACCTTGTTATATTTGCACTAGTAATTCTGACATCAACTCAGTTAACTGAACTTGACATATAAGCATAATTTACGACACCTGATTATTTCACCTGATTTATGACACCTGATGGTCTACAAAATGATGCAAAAATTTTAGAACCGACACTAGATTTATTCATTTGTTTTGGTACAAGTTCAAAATCTCATTCCATTACAATATTTTGCCAATTTTAAATCAACATCTAAGCTCAAATCACTCCTTACTCCCCAACAAGAATCAACATAATCCTGCCTACTCCTGCATATGAAATTACTCTTTCCAACCAATTAAAATATCTCTATATTTCATGAAATGTAATCATAATAGCATAAATTGTAAACTATTAAATGAAAATAACGGTAATTTATTTTATGGTACTTGTAAACAATTTCATTTCTTGTCCCTAGCAAACTCCTAGTTCACTCCAGCCAGGAACCAAAATGGTTTTCAAAAGAATTAATTGTTTGTTTCATTTGTAATAAGAAATACCACAAAATTTCAATGTAATCGAACTCCACTGTATGGTTCCCAAATCTGGACTCCCTATTATCAGATACATATTCATAAATATGAAACAGTTCAACTTAAATTTCCAAGATTTCTATCGTAGGGTAAAATATAAGTTTTCAAATTTTTGCAACTTTCACTCTATCTCATGAACTAATTGAGATATCATCTCAGTTTTTGTATGCACAAGTTTGACTTGAGTACCTACAAAGCAGGTCTTGGGTTTTCCGTTCAATCACATTGTTTTTTGTGGAGCTCTAGGGCTCGTCAACGGCAGGGTCATTAGAGCCCTTAAATTCACTTTTTAACGAATGCTATGGAGCAGAAATAATTTCATGTTTCTATCATTCGTGGTTTATTATTTTTGCTACATCCAATGAAATAATAGGGTTATGAACTCTATTTTTGTACATTACTGTTACTCATACTCAATTCAATAAACAAAATTTACAAACATTGATTTTTAGACATTTTATTTTTTAATCAGTGAAAAGCACTGGAAATGTTTGGTATACTGCCATCAATGAACAACACACAACTTATTTTCAGTCAGCATTGATTAAAAACAGAAACTTGAAATATTGACAGGATATTGCATGTGCATTGTAAAAGCTGACTAAAAATTAATTTTTTCAAGATTCAGATTTGAAGGCATTTGGAGTAAAATGTGATGTTTAAGTTCCACTATTTTCACTTTTCTGCATGAACTATTTGAGTCATCATCTTGCTTTGAGTAAGTAAACGTTGTTGATTCTTATGCCTAGAAACAGGTTTTCTTGGTTCCATTTTATGTGGGTGTTAAGGGGTTGGATTATGGAAGTTTGTCACTAGCAGAAACAACATGGTATACTACTTTCTTTATATGTTATGAAGTGATTGAGATATCATCTCCGTTTTTGTATGTAAGGATTGTTAAACCAAAAATGTAAAAACTACTTTCCAGAATATTTAATTTTTCAAATTTGCACAGGTGAAAACAAGTAAACAAATATTTGGTTCGTTGAGTTGAATGTCTGACTCTTCAAGTAAGGCTGAGAGAAAAATATTAAAGATAGGAACTTCAAAATTAAACTGGGTGTTGCTTCTGTACCAACAAAAGTTAATACAAACTCGTTTTTAAAGTTTGATTTTAAAGGAAAAAATTATAAAGAAATGAATTTTAACTCAATATTACAAACTATGTAAGGTATCGTCAGGTTTTTAATGTAAACATGCTATGAAGATAAACACTGAATTATAATGAAGTTTCAACTGCATTGCAACAAAAACTACAGAGAAAAGCTGGACAGAGACAGCTAGTATGGTATACCATATAATTCTCACCCGTTGATGAATTAAAAAGCGTTATGTTAAGAATTCATAACCAACAATCTTTTAGCTCTGTATTAAATGTTATATTCCACGGAAGAAGATCCATCATCACTCACAAACACTCTCTTATTAACACAATATACTATTGAGAATGTTTAAATTTCATACACTTTACTGGAAATCTCTACTAGAAATGGCCAGAACTGAGGTTAATTAAAATAATTTTAAATTATACAGAAGTAGATTTATTATGATACAATGACATTGTTACGTTTTAATGCAATCAATATTTGGCTTGTTCCCTATTTGGGGTCAACCCCCCTCATAATCTTCCACCATTGTTGTATTTATAGTCATTTCAGTCAGGTGTCTGGCACCTAAATGCATGAATTGCCCCTACGCCTCCCCCCAACCACTTGAAAAGAGGATGCCGTGTAAAAATTATCGGAAATGACTTACGAGACAACTTACCTGCTATATATTTCTGAAATTGAAAGGTTTCCTAAACATTAATTCATTGATGCCCTTATATATGGACCATTTCAAGCCAGCTATCGAATTATTGCTTGGGGTCATGCTTATAATAATACATTTCAATCTTTGAAGTAATTACATGAACTCAGATTTAAGAAAATACATACATTTTGAGCAGGAACTCTCATAAATGGGAAATGGATTTTTTACAAGTTACACCATACACAGTATATTGACAGCAAATTAGAATGATCCCAAAATATCCTTGCATATATTTTAATTATTAAGAAGGTACCAGAGTCCTTTTATACAGATATGTTTAGTTTTCATGAAACTTTAAAAAAATTAAACCCACATAGTCTGCATGAAAAAGGTATTGCAAACATTGCAATATCGGATCGAATTCACTCAGTAACGGAAGGGCAAATTTTCTACTCAGAACACATCACATTGCAGTCCAAAGTCTGTAGAATCCAAACATTTTTTTTTTTTGGTACCCTTCTGTGAGTACCTCTACCACAACCATTGTCACCAACTTGACTCTTGATTTCCCTAAAACTGGATCGCAGAGACTAATAAAAATAATACCACCGACTGAGCATCCTTACATCATCTAAACAGTACTATTAAGTGTTCTTGGTGTGCTACAACGAGCCAGAATGAAATTATTACAACCTAAATTGATATTATAATCCACTTATAAATACACTGAAGTATCCACAACTATTATACTTGAGCAACATAGCAGGAAAGTGAGCACAGTCAATTCAGCCCAGTTTGTGTAAGAGACAATCAAAGAATTTTCCACAAAATATGAAGTTGATGCATTGCTCTGCAAGTCACCGAGCAGTTATAACTGGATACTTGTGTCTTTTAGATGAAACTTATAAGAAATTTCCTTGGTCGTTTGGTGCAAACAGGATGGAATTGACTGGGGGGAAATATTTTGCCTCCTAAAGCGGGAACTGGGATACACAATAGTAAAATGTATATTAATGGAAATACAACACCTACCAACCATTATTTTAAAGAATGTATCATATTCAAATGTATCATATTGATGAGTTAAATTATTTTATTTAGTTTTTAATTTTAAATAATTATGTGACATTAATAGCACAGTTAAAAAGACATTTCAATCTTCATCTCTCTCTTTCTAGTAAGTATCAGGTAACGCACAGGTAATTTATAACTTAGTGTTGGATTCAATTGTGTAAATAGATATTTGTAGCTTCTGTATGAACGCTTGTATTAAACTGATGAATAAAGATTAAAGAATAACTAGTTCAGTTTTCAACATCACTGAGTTGATAGGGACATCCTGATATTGTGGAACTTGAAATTCAGCCTACAAAGAGAAATAGACTTCACTTGTCTCCCTGAAGGGAAGGTAAAAAAAGGATGGAAAAAAATTATTATCAAAAATCAATATCTATGCATCAGATCCAAAGTTATTGGAGTATCCTTGATGTAGAATTATACTACCTATACCATTAAGTTCCAAGTTCAGATAAAATATGGGTATGCAACCCCAAGACCTTAAGAATGGGAAGGGCAAAATAAAATGTTAAAATAAATTAGGTAGTTGAGTGTGCATACAAAAAAGCAGTAAGTAAAATTATTTTGATTTTGCAATATAATTTTTATTTCGATACACAATTTTATTTTTCAGGTGTGAAAAGTTGGTATATTAAATAAACTGGGCGACGCTGGGTAATCAGCTACTATTCCATCAAATGAAGTAATTACTGAGAAATGTCGGTACTAATAATCAGCACAAGGAAACTAAGAAGGCCTAATAACATGTTAAAATTTTATATTATATTCCTGAAAGTTCAAAGCTATGCCAGATCGAAATTAAATCTTCTACGAAAGGCTCATCAGTTGACTTTGACAAACTGTTGAATGCAACAGAAACTTCACAACGTAGTCACATTTTGATTGTAAGTGAATAAATATTATGGATTTTTTAACACGAAATGCGTCAATGCCACCCATACCATAAATAAACAAATAACATTGTTTGAAATTGCTCATAATACTAAAATGCATCTTTCAGATTATTCAATTTGTACATTATCACAAATAACTACAGCAATGCAATTCAATTTCCATGTACATTTCGTCAGACGTTTTTGGTGGAACTAACACTATTTACGATTCTCAGACAAAGCAACTTACCTTGATTTTATTCACATAGTTGATTGCGTGGTTGAACTCCACAGGCTGCCCTTGCGAAGGAGGAGGGGGTGGATGCAGAGTGGCTGCAGCTGTTTCGACTAGAGCCCCCGCATTGTTCGGAGGTCCAGCTGCAGTGGCTGCAGCTGCGGCGGCAGCAGCCGCTCCGTGATGGTGGTGGTGATGGTGGTGACTATTATGATGAGGAGAAGAGCTGGGAGTGTTGTTTGCAAGCGTGCCGGGGACTGCCGCCGCTGTAGCAGCCGCAACTGCAGCCACAGCCACTGGAGGCGTCGCCGCTGCAGGCAGAGGGGGCGGTGCGTAACCTGCCGCTGCAACTGGGGCAGGAGAGGATGCTCCGGTGGCAGGATTAGTTGGCGTGCCGGAGGGCACTCCTATGTGGTAGGCCGTGGCTGTAGATGGAGCTGTTGAACGTCTGAAAGAAGATGATTACCCTAAAGAACCCTAGTTATAATTGTGTCTCTCACTGGAAGAGTCATTTTTGATTTGGTTCTCAGTCACAGTTGAGTGATTTCCGCTCACAGTTCTGGTTCCAAAGAACAGCTTTAGAAACAAACTACACATCATATACATCCAATTTTTAAAATAATTGTTCATCAAATAAACACTTTTCATCTTATCTAGGAATTTTTTCTAAAAATTTTCTATCCGCCTCTGCCTTAGGACCCTTGATCGGAATTGAAGGGATGGTCCCTTGCTTGCTTCCGGAGAGTAAATTAGTTTATTGTCCTCTGTGTGGTCATATGCAGTTTGAACTGCGTTTTTGACAATACATTTATTATTTATTTATCCAGTTTTTTTAAATTTCTTGCTTTTCAAATACGCAATTATTTTTAATATGTATAAAAAATTCGTGTGTGTTGAGATTCATTTTTTCTGTTATTAATGGATAGGTAATAAAAAGGTATTTTTATGTGTAGCTTTAACTATATTAAATTAATTTTATTTTTCCCTTTTCTGAGGTTTAGATGATTTACTTTGTTAATTAGAACATGTCACCACTAATTGTATTATTTATGTAACAATGGTCTCAGGGCCTCAACATATATAACACTAAACGAGTCTGCGTGAATTTGCTTATGTGAATTTTGTAATATGCCTGCAACTTTATTCTTTCTCACATTCCCAATGATATCCAGTGAGAATGTTATCCATTAATGTCGATGGATTAATAGAATCAGAGTGAATATTATCTACAAGAGAAAGCTACAGGGCTGAATTAAAATTGTTTCTCAAAAGCACACCAAATAATCATGGTTTTAAAAAAAATATGAATATTTTACTCCAAGCCTCATCTGAATCATAATTTCATTTTGAAGTCAGTTTCACAATTGATAAAGGCTAATTTCAGTAACAGGGTGTCTACCAATATCTGCATTTGGGATTTTCAACTTTTTCCTGCATTCTCCAGTCAAAATAATGAATTTTGTATATATATTTCAAGGCAACAAAGGAGCAAAATATAAGAAAACTTTTATTGCACGGTTTCCAAATAAAAGGAAAAAGGTATGGACCTACTGAACAAATTGAACAGGAAACATTTAAAATGTCTACTGGGCTCATGTGAAGAGTCTAATAATGCTTATGAAATGAACTAAAGCATTTCTTCAATAGTATCTTTTCCAAATTTCATCCCTATGAACAGGTGAAAATAAAAGAAATAAGATGAAACTAAATAACTTGTAAAAAGAAAAAAAACACTCGCAAAAGGGCCTGCAAGTTCACTACAAGTTTCAGTATTTTCACCAGTTCCATGTCTAATCATTGCTGCAGTGTGCAGTACAATGAAGGACTCTAAATAGGGTTATGGGAAGGCTAGATTCAATGCTTAGGCAGCACAAGGAAGAAGCAGTTTGATCTGGACGATGACCTTAAAGTCATTGTTCTGATTAAAAAGGTTGGTTGCTGACTTGCAGATGAAATTCGCAGAAACTTTCACTACTTCCAAGGTCTTAAATATACCAGCAATTCCCTGGTTGCTAGACACCCTTATTGATAATTTCACAAATACATAAAAAAATAACTCGCTAAAATCCAAAAATATCAGTAAGAACTACATCTCAAAATAGTAAAACCTTAGATGATAATTTAAAATTATCTTACCCGTGCAGTCCAGTGAGACTTGGCTTTGCTGGCCCGTTGCCTGGAGCAGGAACAACTGTTGCCGAAGGTACAGGAGGAATAGATGGCGCAGGACCAGAGACTGCAGACGGAACTGCCACTGGAGCAGGTGCTGGATGGGTTATCGTTCCTGTAGGAGTATGGACAACTGTCGTTGTTGCCGACATGGTGCTAGTTGGCATTGATACAGACACTTGACAGGCGAAACCCTAAAACAAAATATCAGGGAACATTTGTACATACATCAAAATACTACAATACTGTTCATGTTTAACAGAATGACAACCTGAAACAAAGCTGAGAGAGAACAAAAGAAACAAAGAAAGAAAAAGACATTCCTAAAAAATTAATTCTCATAAAAAGAGTTTTTAAATGTTTCAGAAAATCTCTAGTTCGAAGTAGTTTTTATAGAAATATTCTTTCTAGCTCAGTTCAGTCGCAGAGATGGCGACTGAGCAATGCACAATGGGGAATCTACAAGCATCAGGTATTGTGGAGGGCAATTGACTCTAGAATCGCCTCATTCATGCTTGGAACACACACTGATATTTGATACTGCAAAATGTTATTTGCATTTTACACAAGATTCACTTGAAATTCAACTTGTATTTTTTCAGTGACCTTCTATATTAACTTCAGAGTTTTCACAAATTAGCATTTCAATGAAGTAATTGCTCAAGTGACTGTCAGCTGAAGCATACAAAGATATTCACCAGAAGAAATACACCTTCACCCGTTTCCATCACTCCCTGTCAAAAAATGGCTGCCTAGAAAAGTAACCAACAGAAATAATGTCCCAGAAACCTCAAGTAGGTAGTCAAATGAAGTATAGAGAACATGCGGAAAAATTAAAGAAAAAAAAAGAAGAGAAAAACATCCCTTTCTCTATGTAGTAATCAACCACACATTACAATTAAGGATTTAAAATATTCAGCATTGACAAATATAAAATACAATATGCAGAAATATGTCAACCAAATCTCAAATGCTCATTTTAAAATCACAAGTTAACATAATTTCACCATGGGGAATATAATTAATGAATACCCACTAAAGTCCCTCAAAGACCTATAATTACACTTACCTGATCATTTGACTGAACTTCTATCTTGTAGCCAGGAGGAAGGAATGTGTTAAAGCCAACAATAAGTTCAGGGTGGCCTTTGAAGAGATCAGACACGCGATGAATAACTCCAGGAGTGTCAATACTATAACAAATTCAAGAGAGAAAAGTCAATGAGACATTCAAAATAACACCATCACTTTATTTAATAAAGATATATAAAAAATTTCTTTTTTTCATGTTTAAAACAATTCCCATTGGTGACATAGGAGAACCTCATATTTGTACCAAGAAAACTTAACCCTGTGAAACAAGAGATAAATAAATATGAGGACTGCTAATAATTTTAAAATTTAACATTTTAACTATGACTTCTCAACTACATCTTATGCTGCCATACGTAAGGTAGATCCGAAACTTCATTCAAGATCTCCAACAAAAGGATAAAGATCAAAATACAAAGCTAGAGGTACCAGGTACTACCACATTCGTTAAGATTCCGACTTCACCAACCATATACAAGGTGACTGCTTCCCTAAATACACATTTCAATTTTCAAAAACTACTCCAACAAACACCATTCAAGCACATGAAAATATTATTACAACAAATGACAATGCAAAGCACAGCTTCAGATTACATATTTATATGAATGCAAAGGGTAGGAAGAAGATAAAAAACATCAGAATATAGGAAACTTCCACAAGAAATTAAAGAATCGAGAAATTTCAAATGAAGAACTGGCTGTGAAGAATTTCTCCCCTCCCACCTCAAATGCTCGGATCATCAATTGGGAAACCGAAAGAAGTTTCCTCAACTCACCTCTGAGATTTAAATTCCTTCATAATGTCCAGGAAATCATTGTAAACTTGAGGCTGATTTCCAAACTTGTATTTCACTTGGTCCAGGTAGGAGAGTGCATCTTCCACCTTCAATCGCTGGAACTGCTGCTGCTGTTGCTGCTGCTGCTGCTGCTGTTGTTGCTGCTGCTGTTGTTGCTGCTGCTGCTGCTGCTGCTGCTGCTGCTGCTGCTGCTGCTGCTGCTGCTGCTGCTGCTGCTGTTGCTGACCAGCGGTTTGAGCCGCTGCAGCACCAGCAGAGCCTAAACTACTCGCTGGTGCTGCAGCATTGCCCGTCGGCGTCAGACACCCATGTACTGGCTGCACATAAACAACAACTTCGCGTTAAGAAATTCCTCACGTTACAAAGCAGCTGTCGGGCAATCTACATTACTATACTACAGTTTCAAATCAGTGTTTATTTTTTGGTAGAAAACTCATCCTCACATGCACACTTCAAGTGGACAGTAACGTAAAAAGAAAATACAATTAATATATTAGATCTGTAGAACACTGTCGAACATTTTAAGTAACCCACATGAATTTACATAACTCTTTGTAATTCCTACAGAATCTATGAATAAACGTACATTCAAAGGTTTTATCCATTAAAATATAAATCAAAAAATTATGAACTCCATTGCATAAGAAATTAATGAAAGCAGAGAATACTTCATAATAAACACAAATGGTTACAGAATACACCTGAAATTTAAAATCTAATCACCAGCTATCTAGAGGAATCGATCAGATCTTGAAATATTCACCTGAACAATGATAGGTTCAGGAGAAATAAAAATATCTGCGCAAGAAAAGAACGCTCTTTGCTTGTGTTACTACAATTATGAAACAACATACTTGTACAATATCAGCTTAGACAGAAAGAAATAGCAAAGAAAATATTTTGCTTAAATCCACATCAAGTACAGGTTACAGCGTTACTAAACGAACATGAAATTTCAACATGAAGTATTCACAGAAACCAATAAATATGACAAATATTGCTATTTAATAAAACATTTCCCAACTCCTACAGTTTTCCAAAAGATGCACAGAAGCACAGTAAACAAGTCTAGAAAAAGCAAGGATAACAACATAAATTCACACATACGTACAACATTTTACATGATAATTTCTGACCACTGAATTCCATTTCCCTTGTCTCACTAAAAAAATTAGAGGACAGCAGATGCAACGCACAGCCATAATGCAACTCTACATACTACACTATGTGCACTTATTTCTATCACACAAATAGTGTCCCCAATACAATATTGAGAATACTACATGCACAACATTACACAGGGATACATTTGCATTTCAGGACTAATATAAACTCATTCTCTCGTACAGAAGCACAAGGTATGGAAAAATCAAATTTCCTTAAATTTTAATATAAACTCACTGAAACCTAAATTAGTTACTCCATCTGGCATAGGAGAATTATGAAGTAAAATCAAAACACACAATATTACTTGAATTAAAAATCAAAATGAACCATTCATCAAATCTAACATGATAGGCACAAAACATTTAACTATACATCCCACACAAACGTAGAAATGAACTTTTCTCGATCACTCAACGAAAATTTAGAATAATTGAAACTAGACTCAACCACATATCACATAGCACATTGCAATGCATTAATATCCAAGTCAAGAACCACATAGCAGTGGTTCCCAACTTGCTATCTTTTCATTATCATTTACATTTGCTGATTTTTATATCTATTTTTTTTATTCTAACTCTTCAACATATTTTAAGTTACACAATTACGTAAAAAGAAATGTAGTAAGACATAACTGCACAATGAATGGGCCACTACCGTCAATGAGCTATAAATCAAGTGAACTGCCAGTTGAAGTTGGGGAACCATCGACACAGTATTGCTACGACTTCAAGTCGAAAATGTTATTCTATTAATATTTATCTTTTCAACAAGATTCCTTAATAAAAGTAAAATTGAAATTTTAACTAACAATATTTCTACATAAAACAGGACACTATCTAAAAAACTATACAATGGTGATACTTTTTCACTACCAATTCATTGTAAAACATCATTTCCGTTTGAGCAACACCTGAATCTTGAAACAAATTTCACTGAACTATACACTTCTGAGTGAGCAATTCATCCAAGGTAACCTGTGGTCAGGTCCCAGTCACTAACTGAAGGAACTAGAATACACTTTCAATACATTTGTGGTAGTTTTAACACACAAGAATTGTGCCGGTGCTCATCTACTAGTCAATATAATTACATCAATAATTTCTTTTTATAGGTGCTCTAATGCAACACTTCGACATGTTTAAATTACATTTTATCTTATCTGAAAGTAACACAAGGAGAAAGACAATTTAATGACCTAAGGTAAATAAAAGTATACAGCAGAAAGTCATTAATATATCAATTAAAGCCCTCAATGCAATAAATCATTATCTTGAAATACTCAAACCAAATCAAAAATTAAAATTATAAAATCCAGTTACAATTAGAAAGAGAAACTTTACACAGAATACTTCTTTAAAAGTTATTATCATTATTATTATTATTATTATTATTATTTATACATTTAACATGACATAGTATTTCATTGAGTCATCAACTGAAAAATCAATAATGTGCCAAACTAATTAGAAAAAATTATTGCTGCATTTACTCCTAAAGGCAATGGTTGATTTTGGGACATAAAGTTAAAATTGTACTTTTTGTATTGGACTGTGGAGGAAGAAGAGGAAGGTGAGCTGAACACCCATTTCTGTTGTCATTATTTCTGCTTGTTCTTCTGACAACCACCAGGTAGCATGTGACTAAAAGAACGACCCTGGATTGGTTGCGTAAGAATAATACTTCCATAAAAATTATTGTATATAATGAACGTTTCAGGTATGTATTGAACAACAGATAAAAAACGGTATGTAATGAACATTTCAGAGCAGAGGTGGCCAGCAATTTGTAGTTTGATGAATGCTACAGGAAACAGCGGGAAGCATAGAAGCAGATGCGAGTAGATACTCTAGCACCACCACTTGGATATAAAGAGGAGTTCAAATTTTGGAACAAAGCTACTCATTAGCTGCAATTTCTTCGATGAACAATTATCAATATCTTCAAACGTTGTTGTACATTACATTCAATTTTTATTGAACAAATTACAATAAATTCGATAAATATTTTGTAAAGGTGAACTCGCACAAGATACTTTTCTGCACCTCTAACTTAATTGAACGCGAAACAATCTGCACGGCAGTCATAAAGAAAGCGATAAGCAGCATTGGCCATCCTCTAGCAGTATGCGTCCGGTAATCTCAAACACAATGAGGTGGCTGATGGGAGTTGCCCTTCACATGACTGCGTAATGCCCGCATCTGGCAGCTGTGGCCTTCCTTGTTCTAAAGGATACAAGTTTTTCTGCTGAGTATATTGCAGATTTATGGATTAATTGTAGGTTACATAGTTGGACTATGACAAATAAATACATTAATCAATTTAAAACTTGAGGATTTGTTTTAGTTATGAACAGGTAAATCTATCCTCTCCCTTCCCCGCAAAAAAACATGATTAATAATGAACAGTACGGGTATGCAACATACATTTTTGTGAGGTTGCACAGGCAGTACATCTAGCATATAGAACAATAGCAGTAAATAATTAGTGTATGTTATTCTCAATCATTTCAATAAAGTAGAATAATATGAAATTAACATCAGTATTAATTCCAGGAACAAGTAATGAGTAATTCTCTCCAAAAGAAAATTGTGTGTAGAAACTCTGACAACGTAGGATTGGATACACTATATTCATTTTATAAAATTTCTTCAAAAGCTTACCTACCATGGGAACTACAATTTCTATAAATTCACTTCAGACTTTTTTTTTAAATTAAAAATTAAGAGGAATAATTTTTACAAAATGGTATAATGCTATTCAACACAATCCTATTTACAAGAACACAAACAAAAACATTTTACTTCTTGTTTTTGTATAGACTTTCCAATAAAGAATATGCTTAATTCAATATCAACAAACATATAACAAAGAAAAGAAATCAGTAATTATGTACAGTCCAAACCCCGATTATAACACATACTGCATGTTCTTTTGGCACCAACACATAATGAACTTGAGAGAGCAATAACAAACAATACTAACTAATACAGATTAGAAAGAATAATAAACTTATTTTAATTTCGGAACATTATGTAAGCAATCACAAATGGTACTTCCTGTTTTCTTGTTCATAAATTGAAAAGAGATTTGAAAAATTGAAGGAACCTTTTCAAAATTTATTTACCATTTCCACTATATAACAGATAGGAAAAACGGAGCTACTGAAAAATTCATATTTTAAGAATAATTATCCAACTACCTCAAACTTTTTGTCCAAATTGTCCAATGTAAACACTCCATAAATACGAAGTTAATTACACATAAGCCCCCTTCATATTAATTCAAAATTTGAGTCACGTCATCCAAAATCTGCAGGATTAATAATACCAAGATTACAAATCAAAACAAAATCATATAAAGTATGATATGTCCATCATGAAGTAACAATAAATATTACAAAAACCTCAGGAAAATATACTACGCTCTTAACACTCCATCAATTTCAACATGATATAAATTTTGAGCAGAATTAATACAGCTTTGAGACAGAAATGCCCATGAAATGTACCTATGAACATGAAAAATGTAATGTCTTGTGGATGTACAAAATTTGACAACATTCAACACCTCATTGCAATTTACCAACTCACACAAATGATTAGGAAGGTAGACAAATTCTGAAGAATGATTGTCCCTCGGGGGAAACCATAGTTCCTCTGCACAGAGTCGTATGGCGATGGCCCACGCACATCTTGTGAGCTTCGGAGCCCTCGCACCGTCCCAACGCCACTTCTTGACTCGCACGTTTACGAAGAGGAAATGGAACGCTACCTGGTACGCCTGATACCAACACTATGCCTAGCCACCATTACCTCCCCAATGGCCTTTTTACACCAATACAAGTTGTGTATCAGCTGATTAAATCTCCTGTTCTTCAAATGAATCAACTTCCTAGCTCCCACCACACCCTGATACGGAAAGTACAGTGCATTCTTGTGCTTAAAGTATTTAAGTGTTTTGCAGCTAACACAAATGACACAGTTCACACCCATACCTTTTTGAAAGAGAAATGGACCCTAACCACGTTCTAAACAATTGATACGAATGCAGATTTCAGCTACGTGAACATTACATTAACTCCATCCTATCTCACTTTTTACTCCATTTCATTTGTTAATTACTACCATGTCGCACAAAAGTTAACGCTCTAAATCTAACCGAAATTTGTATGTATACTTAATGAAATCATGGCAAATGTATCAAGTCAAACAATTCTTTATATCAGAAATAAATTATACAAATAAGAATCACAGTCATTTCCTGGTGAGTATTTAATTCCAGTTTAAATTTCTTAAATTTAAATTTAAGACAGTCTTCATTTTAGCGGCCCGGAAAACTATGATATCAATACTAGTATGCCATATTCGTTTATTTATACATTTCATCCCCTTGCCAAAGGAAGTACTACCTTATGTGGTATTGTGAGTGAGAGTCCGCTCTTCTGAGTCTTAACAAGTGTTGTGTTTAACACCAATATCAGTCGTTTTTTTAATATTTTTACGCGCACACCGTTCCCACCACCTTATGGATGCTAGGGGTAAATTATCTCAAACGTGTACTTATTGTAAACGTACAAAGCATCCATTCAAACAGCACCGATAAGTATGGTTTAGAATCTAGTATCAAATATTTCCATAATTTTTACATGCCACCCTCTAACCACCCCCTCCCTCGAAGTGCCAGGGATGTCTTACCCCCACTATGTGTTGTCTGTAAGTCAGTGAACTATGCATCCAGTTTGGTTGAAATTGCTCCGGACACTCGAGTTACAGTGGGATACATACATAAAACATTCCAAACCCATTTTACACCCTTGATTTTTGCAAAATTCTTCCTTAGCGAATGTCTACACTCAAAAAGGTACTACTGTGTTGCTCAAGGTTTTATTTTCGCTATAAAACTTCTTGCTTTGCAGCCATTGTCAGCAGCATACACTGGAAAAATACATATATAAATGAAATAATAACAAAAACATAATAAAAATAAAAAGTATTGAAATGAAGCATAAAAAGTATTGAAGTGAAGTCATAAAATAAAGAAAACAAGGATTTATATTTTTGAGAGTATGCTACTGATGATGGCTGCTATCTGAAGAAGCTATGTAGACACATTGACACCATGAGCAACATAATAATGCCTTATAATTCATCACTCTATACTCCATAACCTCCATCCAATCTCAAGTAGCAGGAGAAGGCATTAAGCTCTTCACCAATACTTGCTCGTACATCGTAAACTTACTCCCATTATCAGTAGTTATATTAATATTCCCAGAAAGCATATTCCCCAAAGATTCCTGCAATTATTAGAGAAAATGTTAAAACATGATATAGTGTACAATATCACAAAAATAGATTGCCAATGGAGGCGAGTTTAAAGGAGATGAAATCCCCTAAAACTATCCTACGAAGCGAGAGAATTTTCATTGCTACCATTAATCTGTTTCCAAGAAGATGCAACATTAAATAGCAGACGCTTGAATTCATATTTTAATTTAAGTTCCAACATGATATAACTATAATATATTAACAGATCCAATACTTTCAATGCACAAGGTAAACAAGTACTACAGCTAACAGGTTACAAATTTAAGTCAGAAAACGGTTCTTCTGCTCTCTTGAAAGCATTGGAGAAAGCATCATCATAATGCAACAACCTGAGCACCGACAGAATCTAAAATGTTAAAGAAACTGTATGCAAAATGCCATAAAATTATATTTTATAAGTAACTGACCTATAATTGGATATCGGTCAGCATTCCTAGAAGTTTAAATGTACCTTCTTTTGTAAATGTGATGCTGGAAATTATACATATTAAATAAGGTCCATAAGTTTCTTATATTCCTAACACACATGCTCAAGTGGAATTTAACCTCCTTGTTCAAGGGTATCCACAGAAAGTTTTCCTGAGACATTGTGGCATTCAAGGGGTATATTCAAAGAAGGAAAGGAAATTTGTATTACCCAAGTGATACGTTAGTGCATTCTAGAGTATGAAAGTACATTAACGTTTACAGACTATTTTCATGTTTATTGTTCATAATTACTTTTTATTTTTTACACCAGACACTCATCATTACACATCACAGCAATATTGGATGATATATTTCAAGATATTCCAAAACATTTAATGCCATAATTATTTCTTAATGATGCATGTACGTATAAAATTAATGAGGCAAAGAGTACAAATTTAGACATAACTTCATTTTACTCCACCTTTTCCAATTTACGGAGAAAGACCCCTATCCTTGGTTACTAAATAATTTATAAATTTTTATGAGACTTTTAATAGTATTTATATCAAACTTCAAAAAGTTGCTCTATTTTATCTATTAACAAATTAGAAGCTTAACATGTCAAGATTCACATCCTTTATACAAAACTCACAATATAATTTTGTAGTAGAGAGCAATAGTTTATCAGGTGCAGTTATATATTCATTGAAAACTGACACCTACCACTCATACACACATTTTGGATAAGCTACTGAAAGAGAAGGTAAGATTCATTTTCTTGTCTTCCTTCTTCCTTGTTATTAACACACTTATAACTTCAACACAGACACAGAAATCTCGATTTGAAGGGTATCCCTCTGTAATATTCCCAAGACGTGCTCAAAAAGCAAATAAAAGCTGAATTCTTGAAGAGCAACAGCATCAGATGAAGTGAGATTATTGTTTCCTCAGACCATGTATTAGAGTAGTGAGGAAATTGTGAACTTTCCAAGTATACAATACATAATAATATTCCAAAATACTTGGCTACCCTTCATATTACTGTATCTACATGATAGAAAATCAAGGGTACTCTCTGAAGAGAAATTAAATAAACGGAGTTGCATTATTTTAAAACACATTCCTTTCACATCTTGATTACCACGCAAGTAACATGTCCTTAATATACAACCAATTCCTTGCTGCAAGTCTTCTCTAATTACATTGTCATCTTCTTCCACAAAAATAAATATAACAATACACATTGATAAGCCAATCAACCTCCTCTTTTACACAAACAAAATCAATAGTCCATTGGGAAGAAAAGAAATTCAGGGTGCACAAAACAGACAACTCTTTCACAACACACAGTCAAATTAAGGTTGAGTTAAGGTCATGAAGGTCATCAATGATTTTGGTTGAATGCTAATGAATTCAATAACAATTAGTCATTAAGGTGGAAGTAGTGCTCATTAGGAAAATCACCGAGAAGTAAAATGGTTTCCTTTATTTTTATTCTAATGGTTTTATTTGTACTAATATAGTATAAAAATATTGAGGAACATCCTTGATTCATTGGAAATATTCACAAGAGCATGTAAAAGTATGAAGGCAGAGAAAAATTGTTTCACGATTTATGCATCACACCTCAGAAAAAGTAAAAATCTTCTTAAAACATCTAGTGACATATAAAGAAAAGTTTTATAAAAATACTATGGGAAATTTCCTACGAAGTAATCTAATCTTCTGATATTCATAATTTAAAAAATGTCCCATCAACAATTATGTTACCATCAACAATTATGGGAATTGTTCATTAAAATAGTCAGTGAAGTATGTTTTAAGTTGAACTCGAAATAAACACACATTAATCGATTAATTTACGCCAATTTCAGACGTTTTAGTGGTTGAACTTACGCTAGTACTACCGTAACACACAAAATATTATTTACAAGGAGACACGTATACACAGTCTCAAGCGCAGACAACTGAGCAGGCTTCAATCCTAATAAGAATTCTCCTCCCCAACACACTACACATATCCCTTTCAGTTGAGACATATAACAAAGAGTAAAAATCAGTATATTGAACACACACAAACACCTAAATCCCAACAGCCAATGTCAAAAGCAACACTCAAACACCATAGCAAGAAAGCATTAGGTCTCAATTCATATATTAACATCTTCAGAACATGCTATCTGCAATCTGTGGGCAATTAACAAAATCCATATTTCAAGGACACTTCACCCACACATTTATTACATCAATTATTAACATTTTTATAGTCCAGCGCATTGCCCAAGTAGCCACCAGATGGTAATACAAAACCAACTATTAAGTATTGCACAATATTAACTTCTTCATATTTCATGTGTCACATTTACAACTTCCAAGATATAATAACCCTTCATTAAGTGTCCGAGAGGGATTAAAGCTATTTGGGCCAAACGTGTGATAAAACAAACATTATGAAAATACCACAAGAACCTGTGCACATGACCATCAGCTAGTGAGCAACAAACCTCAAACTGAAGACGAAGATCAACCAGGAAAATAAGGTTAGTTGCAAGCAAGAAAAGGAAAGAAGTGGCATTAAATCAGGGTTCACTGAAGAACTGAATGCAGGCCCTTTGTTCCAAAAGCAAAGTCAACATATGGGGCAGAAACAAGAGCTAGCAGAGAAAAGGGCAAACTACATTTTTCAAGTGAGATAAGCTTACATATATATTTATCAGTAACGTTGGTGAACAATCTAGGGCTTACAAAATGCTGAAATTTACCAAAATGGTCACTTACAAAACAGGATGTTATTAGGAGTAAGATAAAAAATTGTTCCTGAAAAAGAAAATGCAAAAAAGAGGAAGTCAAAACTACACCTATATTAATGAAGGAAATTTGTAATATTTTACTATTATCAAAATATGAAAAATAATATGAGATTCTCAAATTCTTGAGAACCTCTTATCGGAACATCAACCAAATAGGCAATAAAATGGAACAAGTTAAGTTATTATTTTTCTTTGTGTCTTGATAAAATAATATGTAAATGGAAACTACTTGTTGACCAGTAACATTTTTCACAAAGAATTTAAAACTTATCCTTTAACTAATGTGCAAGAAGTGACTATCAGTTTGTTCCCCTTTTTCAAAGAATGGTTTAAGTTTCTACATTTTCTAAAAAGGTGTTGCTTTGTATATATTTTGTGGCTTGGGACGGTGTCTATAATAAAGTATTAGAGTTTTTGCACAGGCCGCAAATTATACTTTTAAGAACTATAAATGTTGATAACTTCAAAATCCTCGATTTTAAACAGACATTTGCATTGGAATCTCTAATGATTTATAATGAAGAACTTAAAAGTAGATTTATAAATGACATTTAAATTACTAGTTTTAAAAATTAGGTTACCCAAAATGCAAAAAACTGTTAGTTTGAAGAATTGTAATATCGCTGCTATTAAATTTTTTAAATGTATTCTCAACTATCTCAAAACATCCAACTACAGTAAAAAAAACTCTTAAAAAGAAAATTATAACAAGTTTTTCTTGCAAGAAATTCTTAGAATACCGGTTTATGAATTTTTTCCTTTAACTGATTTCACCAAATTTTACTGTTTCACAAAATCACATATTTATTACACCCTTTCTCTCCACACTAGCATTTAAATTTATATTGGAAATAATTTACATTTATGATTAGAAACCACCTACTAATTCATGATTTTCGACCTTAAATGAATAAGTTAACAAGAAATTTTTTGATACTCTGTGTTCTTTTTAATTTAGCAATAATCTTCAAATTTCAGACATAAGTCTTATTGTTTCAACATTTTATTCCAGTACATGCGTAGAAGCAGGTTTGTCCGCTTCTGTGGGATACTATATTGTATTCGATATCATAGTGTATTGGTTACTTAAATAATATGCTTACTAAAAATAATATGCTTCTAGAAACAAATTTGCTTCCAAAATGTAAAAAGCTATCTATAACCATTAAAAAGTATCAAACCAAAATAATAATTTTATTTTTTAGTATTAATAGAAACTAGAATCCATAGAAATATAGTAAAAATGAATCAATACTAAAATTAAGATAATCTTAAAATGAAGATGATGGAGTCAAAGTTAATGTTTGATAAAAGAAATTAATGCAAAATGAAAATATTATTAATTGCTGCTACATTTTTAGAAATGTCTAAGGCTTTGATAGCTTCAATAGCACGTAACATTTTCCATTTTCAAATACCACAATTAATAAAATTTGATATTGTTCCTGAACTTTTCTTCTCACACTAACATTCCTAAAACCTTTAGTAATTTACTCTCCTCGTTTATTGCCAGCATCAGTTTCAAAAATGACTGCAGAATGCTGTTCATAATGTTGTTGAAATTAGAATCAAGTGACGTCTCACTAAGAGAATGACAAAATACAAAATTTCGTTTTGAAGTATATGAGTGCACTAATACAAATAAAAGGAATTGATTCAAAAATCTTCCAAGTATATCACTCGATATTCAAAGGAAAATGCTCTACAAAATGGAAATCACTAAACAGGAAGTAAGAATTTTTGATAAATTTATTAGCCCACTTTAAGCCGTGTTCTCTCTGCTTGAATTCTGCGTGTTTGTTCTGTGCTTGAGGTCCCCATATCTGTTTCAGCGTAGGTTGTTTGATCTTATTCCCCCGAAGAAAAATGATGGAGGCAAAGATGACCAGCTCCTCCGCACTCTGAGCTGGTTCCTCTCCTCATTTTCGGCACTTGGTGCCCATCCCCATTCCAGCTCATTCAGGTAGGTGAGAAGATGTAATACTTCATATCCCTCTTCTCTGGAGGGGACGGGGAAAATTTGTCTATGCTCATACATCTAAATCGTAGGTAGTATTGTCTGGGCTCATATTCCAGAGATATTCGATATTGAAGAGTTACATGAAGGCGATGCTAGTGCCAGTTCTATCTCGCATGTGGTTTGGCTCCATCCGCATGATAGTTAGGAGTAACTGGAAGCTGATGAATGTGCGTCTTGTTCTATCTCTAGAGACGTTTGACTCCATCTGCAAGAAGGTTGAGAGAAACTAGTAGAGGGTGACTGTGCCCCCTCTTCAATCTCATGAGAAGTTTCACTCCTTCCACTGACATCATTGGTTGGTGTTGATGCTTTGGGTCAAGAAGAAGAAGAGCGCGTAGAAGGTGAATATTCTTGTATCTTGTGAAGTCTTTTGCTCCTTCCACTAAACTTTGCACTTGTATTGTTGGTAGTAGTTGTGTCTCTCTTACTAGATTTTGAGGAACGAGGCATCTTGAATCCAAGAACTAGTTAGATGGTAGACAATTAATGTTTGGCTTCCATTGGAAGGACAATGGGCAGTTTCTAGGTTTCAGTCTCTACAACCAGGCAACACATACATTATTGGAACAATGAAATACATTCTTGTTCTTTTCATTGTTTTGTAAGAAGAGCACTTTCGGTAAAGAAGTTTGGATAATTTATTACATCTTCAATTAATACCAGAAGAAGGGGTGTCAACCCATCACTATATGGTTACCAAAAACCAGTGGTTACCAAAAACCATTATATAAATGCATTCATTCTATACAGAGACCTCTCTACTGAATTGAAATCAATGTGTGTTTCCAAACAATTAACGAAGCAAAAAATAACCAACTGGTTTATCAATCATAATAATTACCATTGTTTAATACACTTCTTTGAGGGAAATTGGAATATTGGAAAGAATTGAGTTGGACATAAAATGGAATAGAAATTATTACTAAATGTTGAATTAATGTCAATTTAAATCGATAAAAATGTTGTTTTTTTAATTCTGAGAAATATATACCTATAGAAAATTTTGACATTATTTTAACAAAAAAAATAAAATTAAACACGCATTTGTTATTTCCTGGTTTTGTATAAATTATCCCAACTTGCAAAATTCCTCAACTTTCCCAGGCTTTCCAAGATCTGGTCACTTTGATCTTAATTAGAAAAATCTCTTCCCCACAAAATTGCTTACTCAGTGTATGTTCATAGACCCTGAAACACTGATCCCTTCTAAGACATTCTCATAAAAAAATTAGAAAAATAATAACCTCACAGACTAGTGATCATCTGAAATCAGAATACAGTGCATGTGACATCAATTACTCCAAATGAGACCTAACAAGTCCTTTCTCAACATTGGAAATTTGTTAATGATCTGTCCCTGGAGAGAAGATACTTCCACAAGGTGAATGCTGGGTTTAAATGAAAGGGTGCTTAGCAATGGACCTTCAGTCACAAGAAAAGCACTCCACATTTCACAAGCAGAAGTGAAGTACACACAAATCCCCTAACAGGAAGTGAAGAAGCACATTCTTGCAGCTTCTAGAAAGTTTCTTTAGTCCTCCCGTCCCATCTTCTAAACCTCATATAATCACTCGAATTTGCAATATGTGGAAGTTTCATTACAAATATGTGCTAAAGCTGCCTCCTGAACACTAAACAATACTATGTGAACAATTTTACCTTTGTTTAACCCTTAATTGCTGTTGTTAAAAAAAGATTTTTTTTAGCATGGAACAAGAATTCTTTCTCAGAATGACAAAATAAACATACACAAATATTTTCATAATTTTTCAGTGGTGGAATTGAGAACTATTGGGATATTTTCTTTCATTATCTACACAACTATAAATAAACAATTACAAATACCTCAATAATGTGAGAGAAATATTAAGTTTAATGCTACTTTAGACTGCTACAATAGAGTGATTATCAATGCATCACTTATCATTTTGACATAGAAATATTCTACTAGAAATCAATTTTGAAAATTGATTTGTCAAGATATTCGTTCAACTATGAACAGGCACACTGTCCTGATCCACAACAAACACTTGATATTTCCACACTATAGAAGGCAAAAAATATGTAAATCAAATCTCCTTGACAGTATCCAACATTAGTACACTAATATGCAATACAGTTAGACACATATTATACGACAGCAATCATATAGAAATAAAGAGAAAACCTGATGGTACTTGTAAGTACTCTTAGGCAACTAACAGTTAACTATGAGACAATAGACGATTAAATTTGCATACAGAAGTAATACGACTTATGACTTCTAAATAAAAAATTGAATTTGTTGTGAAAGGCAGATACCACCGCAACATATTACTTGCTCATCAGAGAGATAGTAACTTCGTGAAAGTTTCTAATAGAAAATCAATATACCAGTAAGTTTATTCATTTGATAGTTCAGTTATTATTTGGAGTGGGGTTTAAGTTGAATAACAAAGAGAAATGTCTCATTTCAGCTATGATAGTTTTCCTCAACACAACAACAATCTTCAAAAATTTCAAAACACTTATGTAATCTCTTATTTTAAATTTCTTATTGAAACATTTGGAGCTCTCATTGTGCAGATGAGCAGAGAGAACTGTTCAAGGCTAGTCTTTCAATGGCCCTGACGGGATGTTGCAAGAGAGTGCTAATGCATTAAAATTAGGGTTTCGTGAATTTCGTAATTATTTTGTAATAGGCCGTGTGTAACACTGAAAAGAAAAAATCAGACTGGAAGTTCTCCCACATTTTAAACAGAAGCAATATTGTACAATACTATCCTCAGAGAATTGATCTGACAGTACAAGAGATTTCAAACGATTTTGTCAATACCCCTGGCAATCTACTAACTATAACACTATACATATACTGTACCTACAGGTATCCAATAATATAGTCTATAAAGGTACTCAATAGTATACATAAAATATATACCCAATATTAAAAAGCATCTAGTGGCCTCTTCACCATCTCCCCCCTCAATCCCCGACGATGCAGTCATGGGTACAATACCTTAACGGAAGCAGCAGGAGCGGTGGTTGCACTGGGCATGGGGCCTGAGGATGCAGCCGAGTAACCTGACGGAGCGGTGGGCTGAGGAGGATATGCCTGAACCACGCTGCCAGGCATACTATCAACTCTGTCACTCGGAGGCACAAGCTTGCCAGCAGGGACAAATCCCACAGGGCCTGCAGCAAACGGTCAAAGAATTTCTAATCATTAATCTATTTCACAACAATTACTTCCATCAATAGTTAAACTACACACATAAAATTTGAGGACAACAGGGTTGAAGATAAATATATTGAGGAATTCGATAATTGTGAATATCAGTTTGCAGCAAATATAGCGCAATCGAGTGGATCAGAGGTAAAAGGGTGTCCTTCCTTTATTTCGTTTTAGCTGTGGTCGTTTGATTTATCATAATATTCCTATTATTACATATACACACATTTGTGAGAGATTCATCATTTTAATAGGGTACAAAGAGAAAAACAAAGTATATTAAGAGGTCAGGGTACAAAAACTCAATTTCATTAACAAGTAATTTTTAAAAAAAAGATAGAGGAAGAAAACATTTAGGCTCTTAGCATTTAAATAGAAAACAACATCTAAAATAGGAATAATAAAATACATCCCTACCACTCAGAGATATCTCAAAACACTTGACAGCATTTGTTTAACTAGCTAAATCATGTTACGTCGAATGAAAATGGTAGACGGGACCGGGATTCGAACCCGGGACCTTGAGCTCTACGCGCTCATGCGCTTACCGACTGCGCCATCCCGTTCGCCTCTCGGGTCCGTCTATCATTCTCATTCAACTTGTGAAACCCAAAGACCTCTGAGGTGGTCTCTGATAGTTGAATGAGAATGATAGACGGACCCAAGAGGCGAACGTGATGGCGCAGTCGGTAAGCGCATGAGCGCGTAAAGCTCAAGGTCCCGGGTTCGAATCCCGGTCCCGTCTACCATTTTCATTCGACGTAACATGATTAATCTGTTACCTGGCGGTGACGTTCACCGCAATCTAAGAGATTTCTATAGCTAACTCTGCCTGGCTTGGCGTAAGAGTTTTCGATAATACGATGCGGCTTAATCTTAGTTATAAATTAGTGCAGATTTAAATTGTATTATTCCATTCAAAAATCTAACATAGTTAGTAGTATTTAGCAAACACTTGAAAAAGTCATTTCACACTACTACATCCTTGTGAAAAAGTTTCAAAATATGCTTTCTCAGTGAATTTCTACAACATACACAAGAAAAACCCACTCTAAATTTCAAGTTCCTTTGTTTAAATTCTACTAATATTAACGCCCAATATATAATCTAAATAAATAAATATTTACGACCCTTCATGGACAAATAATATGTACTTCATGATAAGAACTCTTGAAATATATATTATTCTTCCATAAAATGTCGTAAATCTTACATTTTTTATTCCTTTGTTTAACATTTTTCTCAGTACGTTGATGAATGTGACACTTGGGAAAACTAACTAAATGTTTTCACTCCTCTTCACCCATCATTGCATCCATCAAATTCAAATATCGAGAAACCCCAAAACCCATTTCTAGATACCAAACTTAAAAACTAGTACATACAAACATCACAATGATCACTCAACAAGTTCGCGGAGTAAACTAAAAATAGCAAAACTGCAGGGAAAAAACACATTTTACAGTAAACAACTCCTTTAAAATCTTAATTTCGATAATTACTAGTTTTGACAGTCTCTATGCAACATATTGTTGTTATTTCAAGTTACTATCTTTAATCAATGCACACAGGAAATTAAAAATGAGTCGGTCATTGATGACACCGAACCAAAACCATTATAAATCAAAAAGTTGAAAATACTATTAGTTCATGGGATATAGCAAATTTAAAGTTTATACCATTAGCACCAAAGAAAAACGAAATAATTTCTGCCCTCTTACACCCACCAAAAATAAAATATTGAAATACTTGGATCAGTTTCTACAGAATTAAATTCACAATTTCTACAAATACTGAGGCGATATCGCAACTCGATCCAGAGATTTAATAATAATTCGAAAATACACTGTTACCCTATTTCGTACCTTTAAATTTACGAAAAATTCTTCCATATTGGAAGGTTTTGTTACTACTATCCAAATTCCAGGTTTCTAGCTTCAGTAGTTTAGGCTCCGCCTTGGTGAGAGGATTTTACAACAAAAGGCATTTAACGGAGTATTCGGGTTCTCACTATCACTCAGTTCTTCAGGAGTAGGGGCTCTAATGACCAAGGCGTTGGCGAGCCCTAAAGTCCCATTTAAAACAAATCTTCAGGAGTGTCGAAATTTCGACTACGGAATCCTTCGAGAATGTTCAGCCCGTCTTGTAGGTCCATGTCTCTTTCTATGTTGCACCTTATCTGCCCGCTACTTCTTTCTGAGTTTCTTTCTCAAAGAATCGAACGACAGAGACTCTCACAAATATTCGTTCCACGCGCTTCACGGAGAAAGAACAGAATAGCGCCAGTAGAGCAAGCGAATCGAACTGGTTTCCGAGGTTGGCGATAGATTTGAGTCAGTTTCCGGGTCGCAATTTTGGGAGACGTTATGGCGTCATAAACATGCACTTGAAAGGTAAAAAAAAGACAGGGGAAAAAGATACAGATGTGTGACCATGGCAAGGAACTTAATCTTTTCTTACAAATATATAAAAATAAGATTTTGCTTCACTTTACTGCACATCGTGTTGAAAACTAGAAGTTATGAACTTCGGGATCTTCCCTTATGAAGTGAACGCATTCCACTTCAAGTATTGATAATGTTTAAATCTGACACATTGTTCTGTGAATTATCGTAAGTTAAGAAATATTACAGAACTATATCTGGCTACCATCTGGTAGACACACAAAGGGAAGGTGCCTTTTATACAAATCTACTGCATTTCATATCACGAACACACACAGTTCACTTCAATGGACGAACATTTTCCTTTCACCGGCTATATAAAGACAATTTATGAAGGTCATGATTATTAAATTATCATATCTTAATATAATATTTCATATTGGAGAACATGAATGGTCCCGGCTAGACATTGAGTTCCAATGCGCGAGAAATATTCATTCTTGGTGAATAGAAAAAGTGAGTTGAAATGAACGTTTTATTCGCAACCTCCGTCCATAGTGTTTTTGCTGAAGCCCACAAACGACTAATACCCGCGGCGTCGCGAGCGGTTGCACTCGGAACTTCTATGATAATGACAATGACAAATCGCCACATGGCTAAAATAGTTACGCGTAAGATTTCCACTCGTGAGAAGCTTGATCTGTTAGAACGGTATTTCCACCTGTTTTTGGTGAATTATTCTTGTAAATGCCCTGTAAGATATGAAAATCTTAACGTCATAGCGCTCCATTTGCTGTTTCAGTACGTTATTCTTAGCTATGTTAAGCCCGTACTTTTTCCAATATATCAAAAAAGTAAGCCCACGAAAGTTCCACGTCCACAGAAATTTAAAGTCAAATAATTCAAAATTTTGCGCCGTAAAGGTATGAAAATTCACGCTACTGGCTAGGGAATGGCCCATACTACAATTTGAAATAATTTTTGGGGGTACTTGAACCTGGTCGCTCTGATATAACAAACGGTGGAAGTGAAGTTGTATCGAGTCCACTTTCAGATCAGACGCACGGATCACTCCAGACGAACTTCAACAAAAGCTATCACCGTTAGTCTCAACGTCCAGAAATAGTCATTTTTTCATTTCAAAGTAAGGGTCCTATCTGAGTTTGACGGCATTTCCCCTCAACCAAACCCTTCTAACGACTCACTCATCGCAAAATAGGATAACCATTACTACAATGCGAAGTATATATTTAAGTTTTTAAATTTTAAATTTATTGCCAAAAAACAGTACAAGATGCGTGTGAACATGCGGAAGACAAACTAATTCACTCTCCGGAAGCAAGCAAGGGACCATCCCATCAATTCCGATCAAGGGCCCTAAGGCAGAGGTGGATTCAAAAATTTCAGCATAAATTCCTAGTTAAGATAAAAAGTTAGCTGCGAGTTATAATACTAATAGAATATCAATATGTTTGTAATTTAAAGCAAAAATTTACTATTTTAATCGAACTATAGATTATTCTGAGTATAGTGTTTAAAGAATCATAAGAGTTGAAAAAAACCCACTAAATTCACGATTTATTGTTACAATAGACCCGCCCCTAGACAAAGCCTAGAGAACCTGTATAAGAAATCCGCCTCTGCCCGAAGGAAAAACGGAGAAAAACCCGGGCCAGGATGGGGCTACAGAATTTATGTACACAACCGTGCCAAAGTTGAGTACACATAAAAATAAATTAATAGGAGCCATACGGCAACACAATCATGCAAGAAAATAGTTTTTGAAATTGTTATAAGTTGTTTAAAAAGTACTACAGCAATGGCGTGATAAAGTACAAGACGGATTTAACTTTTATTGAAATCAATAAATTCTTTTACAGTGTAGAAGCACTGGTGCAGGAGGTAGTTTTTAACAGCGGATTTGAAGAAATTCAATTTCATAATATCTTTTATATTCTTGAATTATATAGAACGATTCCCGAACGATATGGTCCTTTTTGGCAACGAGTGGTCGACACCAGGGAGATGAAGTACATTACTCAATTCGTCATTCAACATGTACGTTATTTTGACGTGATACAAACGGTCATAAAAAAACGTCTCCGCAATTCCACCAATTGAAACACGAATTTGAAAAGCTTGGCGCGCAGTGGATTAACGCTTAGTGGAACTATACCAGGTGGTGGCGTTCCCGAGGATGCGCAGTGGAAGCCAATCGAACGTCAGCCAAAAAATGCCACGTGACATACACTTCGAGCGCACGCCATTGAAATTGGACTTGTCGTGGAGAAGAGCGACTCGTTCATTAATTATTTCGAATCGCTTTCTCCGTTGGATATTGCAGGTCCTTAACACTAGTGTCAAAAACACAAATACTTGGTTTCCCTCCTCGCGTCACCTCGTTATGATCCCCGCCCCGCGCCTTAGATCTTCGCAGCATCTTCAGAGCCAGTTTTGGTCCACAATATCACCCCAATCTATGATGGACATGACACTTCCTACATTTAAATCCGAAATATACAATTGGTTGGTCACCACACCATTTAGTGTTTTTTTTCAACTCTTATGATTTGTAAACACTATACTCAGAATAATCTATAGTTCGATAATAACTTTTACATGTAAATTTTTTGCGTTAAATTACAAACATATTGATATTCTATTAGTATTATAACTCGCAGGTAACTTTTTATCTTATCTAGGAACTTTTGCTGAAATTTTTGAATCCGCCTCTGCCTTTGGGCCCTCGATCGCAATTGATGGAATACGTCCCTTGCTTGCTTCCGGAGAGTAAATTAGTTTATTGTCCTCCACGTGGTTATACGCAGTTTGTACTGTTTTTTGACAAAAAATTTATTATAAATTCACTCAAATGCGCCACGCGACACCCGAAGTCAGTTCCACCGTAAAATACATTCACTGTACAAACGTATTTACAGACTCCCCACAACATTCGCAACCGATCAACATTGTAATTGCTTGAAGACAGAGTCTAGCTGTGAAGATTTCTCTAACCGCCAATATAGAATATATACAGAAGGCACGGAGTACGTTCTACCTAAAGCCTCGCGACGTATCACTGTGTTTACGAGAAGTTCTGCGACATTACGAATTGCAATGCAAGTCTCCGTGTTCGGGAAGACACTCCCGAAGCGGAAGAAGAATCCGATCCCGGTCCAGGCAGCGAGTTCGCTTACGGAAAACCCGCGTTCACTCGACTCCAATCGTCAACTTCAAATGAACAACGATTTCCGCTGTTGCGCGAGGGTAATTATTTCGTTAATAAATTTTCGTTCGAGGATCACGTGAGACGGAATATTCCTGCAAATGCGGCGTGTGTGAACCGTAACTCTGTAGGGGTCGGAGACGATACGCCGGATGCCCTTCCTCACGCACCTCCCAGAGGAATGATCGGCAGTCACGGGGTTTGAACCAGTGTCGCCAGAAGATGGAGAAGGCGACGACGCAGAGATGGAAGCCCCGTGAAGCCGATAACGGAGTCGGGGAAACGAAAAAACCGAAGCTGCAAAAGTTCCTCCGTGAAAACCCTTCATATCGAAAGTCATTATCCGAAATTTTGCGCTGGAAGGTCATAAAAATTCATCACCACTGGAAGGAGAATGGTTCCCATTACCACTCGAAAGATCTTCGGGGGGTACTTAAGCCTAGTCCCTCTAAGGGATAATACCGTAAGAGCTATCACGAGGCTTTTCGGTTAGCTGTGACCCTCTATATGACACACGATCTTACAGAAATCTTTCTAACAGAGCGTCACACCCGTCTCCTATTACTGAAAACGTTCAAAAACAAAGGAAATAAAATCATAGGTCGCCCCTAGTTAACATTTTGTTCAGTTACAGATCTCCGAAGAAAAGTAGAAAAATGCCTCAGAGTTATTTCCTGATACTACAGAGCGTTTTCGTCCGGTTGTATTGAACGCCAGTAAAAACCCGAAGATCTCATTTTAAAAGAAAAATATAATCAATTGAATGAAATGCCTTACTACAATCGAGGACAACAGTAATTACGTTTCCCGCGTCGACCTAATTCC
The DNA here is from genome assembly GCA_002313205.1 of Laupala kohalensis. Classification (NCBI taxonomy): domain Eukaryota; kingdom Metazoa; phylum Arthropoda; class Insecta; order Orthoptera; family Trigonidiidae; genus Laupala; species Laupala kohalensis. The sequence continues at coordinate 105,430 of NNCF01128178.1, read as the reverse complement.
TATCATCTTATAGAACATTCGACAATGAAGTACGGAAAGCGGATTGACATTGAGTAATGCTACTTTTATGATCGAGATGACACTCGATTCCGAACCACTTTTTCCAATATTTTCGAGAGAGTGGCAGAATACTGAGGGTTGCCGTGTTTCGGGGAGATGGAGAGACTACGTTGTAGGAAGTAACCACTGAAGTTCATCGATAATCACGAAAGTCAGCGTTCGACAGAAAACTCAATGGTGTACCATCTGCTGAGAGACATGTATAGCAGAGAATATAATAAAACCACACTAAGAGGATTATTACGTGGTACTGGAGCCTTCAAATGCAGAATTCACATCTCTAAAAAAGTAAATACATCCCAACGACTGCCTCTGGAATCGGACCCGATCAGATCTCCAGGTCATCAGGGACACGTTTCACTAAAGTAAATTGTTTTCTAAAAGTCGTCTCTATTTTCGTCTAAAAAACAACTTCATTTGTATTAGCGTCCTCAGAGCCATTTCTCAACACGTAACATATAACGCGGAAGAAAACTTTGGATCGTGAGAAAATTCTTCGTATTTTCAGGTGAGAAGGTCGTCCACTTGTCCATGATAAGTTAGCGAAATCATGGTGAAACGATTGTAACTAACTACTTGTAATTACAATCAAATTAAACAAATGTTCCTGACTTGTTACGACCAATAAACACTTGTGCTATTGTAAAACGGGTCCCAGGTATCGTTCAGAGCTGTGTCTAGAAGATAATGATAGAAGAGATGCCAGCGCATCTTTGAACCCTGCAGAGCGCTACACTTTTCTTGACATCGGATACTTCTAAAAAAAGTGAGAAATTGGAAAGAGCGGTGGCCTGTATTCTCTCAAGTACGAGAGACCACGCACGGGAGGACGCGCCGATTTCCATTCCAACACGTCTACTTTCCAATTTCTTCATTCCAGTTGGAAGATTAAGGAAGTGTCCTCAGCCCCCTCGCGTTCTTCATATGCGTAGAAAATGTCAACAGATCTCCTAAAAATAGGAATTCAAATGAAAGCCAACTTTCTTCAAATGAATAATTGTCCGAACCGTCCAACATCATTTCTATTGCGCAAAAACGTAACGAAGATCTCACCTCGACATCTATCGGTCTCTTGTTAAATCCGTCTGAATCACAATGCGTATTGCTTGGTTCACAAGAAAACCCTCCGTAAGCGCTCAAATTGCACTACACCCATTAAGTTCATTAAACTCCTCTCGGTTTGTGCAGTCACGTGCGGAATATATATATATATATATATATCGGATGAAAAAGTGAAAAAAGGTTTTAGTAACCCGTCTTCCCTTTCAACGGCTACGCGACATTTACCAACAGAAGGGAAGGAAATGCTTTGATTACTACAACTTCCTTTTCACAGACATGGAAAACCTAAATCGTACAAGACAGGTAGCCCAGAACTCTTTATTCATTTCATTTTTTCCTCAGGACGGAATTTTCGAAATATTTAAACGCTGGTTTGTCCGACTCGTCTTTACAAAACCATCATATGGCAATTGGACTCTTTTGGCGAAACGTATTCGATTTTACAGATAGGGTCACATCCGAGGTTCACATCTCCTCTCGATTCCTCGGCGGAACTTGGTAGTGAATCCTTCACAGAACACAAGTTTCGAACGAACTTCCTACAGAGTTCAAAACATCTTACGGTGTGGATGAAAATTAGTTGCTTTGTCATCCCCCCCTGATTGTTTGGCTCCTTTCATTCTCTCTCTCAAAGTAGTAACTTCTAGAAACATACAATCTTAGTATTCGAGAATATTGTATTATAATTTCATAATTTATTATCTAATAATTTCACGTCATTTCTGTCTTTTATTCTTTACACATTCATGATTATGTAAAGCTGTGGTTGTTGATTTAATTTCACGTTCGGCACTAAGTCGCCATCATGATTGGGGTATTGCTAGTTTTAATCAATTAGATACTACACCGGGATGGTCCATAGTTTAGCTTTGCAGCGTTGAAAACTACTAAGATCCTCCCAATTTTCATCTTTTATTGCAAAATGTCAATATTTGGAATGATAAAACGAAAAAACAGACAGCGGTGGTCCTCGCATCCGCTGAGCGGGAGAGCGTGGGTTCGAACCCTGCTCCGCCGAACTAGGTGTGGTTTTCAGCTGGGGTTTCCCTCATCTACTCCAGACAAATGTCGGTTCGGTACCGTAAGTTCTCTGACAACCCAACATCTCTCCTTCCCAATTCCCTTACTCAAGTCCAACGGTTAGTTGGAAGAGAAGGCCTCATGGCCTGAACCTCCTTTTGCCAAAAGACATTAAATAAATAAACAAATCAAACTAACCTCATGGACTGAGTTTCACCAACATAATTATTACAATAATTATTATTATTATTATCATTATTAATTTGCGCATGTTTTCTCAGATATCTGCTCATTTCGCAATGAAACCAGACTTTTCTCGGCAAACCTTATTCCTCGCGCTCTGATGTTTGGGGATTATAATTATTAATAGTAACAATTCCATTAAAGTGTAACAATTCAAATAACGAATAAAAATGGATATTGTGTATTATCCATATCATTAAAAACAAGAAAAGTTTTAGGATACTCGTGTAAACATACTTAATTCAGCCGGTCCATTTTCGTGCTAAATAATGTTAATTATGTAATTACTAGAATTAAAAATTTTATATTATAATACATTAATCATTAACCTATTACCTCCTGGTGTGGTTAACCGCTATTTAAAATAAGTTTAATTACACAAGATTTCGAGCAAGTCAAGCCATATCAGTATTGAAAACAATGGAAACTAGTATAGTAAGAGTGGAAAATGAAAATCCAACGTTGATCACTTCTTATTGTTGCAACAGAAAACATTGAATGGTCGCCGTCTTCGATGGTTCCGCCGAAGACAAACAAGACGTGGGATCGAAGCCGGGAGACGACTGGAAGGAATTTTATCAAAGAAGGCTCTTCATCGTCGAGGGGGTTCTCAGCGGTCGGGAAGGAGACGGAACGAACCGAATCGCATGCGAACAACATTCCATTGCAGCGGAAACTTCAACCCTCTCACGAACGGCGTGAACAAATCGTAAAACCTCTGCGAAAGTACACTGGTCCAACCCCACGTTTTCTCATTTATATTGGAGGCAACTGGTCACGAAGTACGTTTCCATGGTAACAAATGGAACGAGGTGTGGACTTCTCTTCTACGTGCAACTCATCTAGGAATCAGAAATAAAAGGTACTTGTACTAGTCGTACAAGCATGAAACTTGGTTCATTTCGTAGCTGGAGAATGACAATTTATGTTAAAATTCCGAAAATTTGACAATTTTAATTTTAAAGTACATTTATAGGTGATTTAATATTACGTAAATAACACGAACATTAGCTTGTGGATGTGCCACGCAAACTTATCAAAGCCACCTCGAATGTTCGTTTATAAAACTGTGGTACAATGGCGGCGAACGGCAGAAGAATCGTATTAAGATTTATGGATGGATAGTGCGAGTTATTTAAGGTTTTATAGACGTACGAGTTTAACTATTGTGTAGTATGTGTGTTTATTTGTTGAATCATTGATTCGTTTCAAATTTTTGTTTGTTTTGAAAGATTTAACGTTTTAGACAAGAAACAATAATTTATACTATGTAAAAGTATTTAGGCTATTTATATATTTCGGAACACTGTTTCAAGATCAAGTTAATACGTATTTACAAATTTTTCTAATCAAACTCTCCATTTCTGAATCTCTTACCATACGACCAATTCAATGGACCGTATTTGCTTTTCACGTGTATTGCAACGACATTCAGCGAAATAATGTGAGTATATTTTGATCTAATAGTGTAATTGGCTTTTTAAGAAACAAATTTTTAGTTCATGTTTTAACGTTTCTCTTGAAAAGGAAATTTTATTAGTCAAATTTTATATTATACGTATTATAAGTCAGTTAATTTACTCCTTGCAACTTCTGTATGCAGGTGGCCCATTTGTTTACTCCTTGAATATAGTTAGCCAATAGCATTAGGACTCAAGGAATAATATATCGATATTCAATAAAATTATGTTGTGACTGTCGAGAATTTTTATCGATTTATTCTTTAATTTCGTACATGTGTTTAAGTTTCTTTACTATTTAATTACCAATTAACAGAGAATGAACATATCACATGACTCGAAATTTCACATTAATATTTTTTGAAAGGACATTGTTTCCCAGCCTCGAGAAATTAAGGTGCGTAGTAGTTCTTTACTTCTTGTGGATACTTGCGTTTTGTAACAACTTGACACGTTGAGTTCCTCTTAACTGTTGATATAATTCTTATATTATTAACCAAGTAAC